>JAOSBM010000006.1:2213310-2234461 GCA_027568955.1 Erythroxylum tenue
CTGAGAATTTATGCTTTTGAACCTTTGTAGTTCCTTTCTTTGAAATCAATACAACAGTACTCTTGCCTGGGACTATAACTCTGTGTTGACATTTGCTGCGTAACCTCAACAATATTATATTATTTTTACGTATCAATAATAAAATTTTATTTAATATGAACAAATACAACTATTAATCAACTAGAGATAAGTCTCAATTATTAAAATATAAATTTTCAGTAATTTTAAAAATTTTAAATTAAGTTAATGATATGAAAAACATTTTCATAATTTTAATATAATTTTTAATATAAGAATATAAGCTATTATTTAAATAGTAATTAATTATTTTTAAAATTAATTGAAAATTAATAAAGGATTTATTTTATGTTATCAATATTTTTCAATTCAAAAACATAGATCTATACTCACTAAAAAAACTTGGTATAAAAATAACTAAAAATAAAATATATTGTTATTACTAAAGCCAAATTAAGAAAACATAAAGCACAATACTCATTATGTCATATCAAATATATATTAATTAAAACTAATATTTTAATTATTTTAAGACCCCTTTATAATTTAATCACAAAAAATAAAAAAATCTACATAAAATATTAAGGTTCGACTATGAGTTCGATTAGGATTCAAGATTTTGGGCTTGACTCAAGCCAGAAAACGATATCGTTTTACCTATTAACAAATGATGTCGTTTGAACATTAATCGAGTCAAGCTTGTAGACTTTAGACTGGACCGGGCCTCTCGGCCCAAATTCAAGGCCATGTAATAATGATTATTCCTTTTTATAATGTCGAATTTAGCAATCATACGGAATTTATTCTCTACATTATTCCTCTCTAACTTCAAGTCGAAACTGTCACTTTCCAGAGCTCAGAATCATACAATCTCGCGATCTTTTGCGTAGCCGAAATGGATAACACCGGTTCGTCGCTAACTATCTGTCTGCTCTTTCTCTCCTTTTTGTTTCAAATTTAGTTTTTATGGTGATATTAGCGGTTAGTGAGATTTAGTTAATTTACTTTTTCGTAGGCGATGTGTATGATTATACTTGGTGGTTCTGGAAAGTGTTTTTTTTTTTTGTAATTGAAGTTTAGAGTGTATCCTAATTCGCGTGAATCACTCAGGAGGGAATCATCAAGACGTTGATGTGCCTCCTGTTGAAGGCGTCGCCGGAGGAGGGACGGCGTATGGATGGATTGACGGTGGTCCGAATCTCAAGGGATCGATCGATCCTTTGGAGGTTACAACCGCTGATTTGGTGCACGTTTGGTGCTTGCCAAGCACCGCGAACGTTGGGCCACAGGAAATGCCCAGACATTTGGAACCTGTAATTTAACACTGCTTTTCTCTTGTTTGTTTGGGTGGTACATGTTATTTAGTGCTTAATGGTGTAGAAGTATACATGCTGATGCTTGCATATTCTTAAGATTTTTTTTCCGTGGATACAAATTATTGATGTTTTTGCATGTAGATTGATCACTAGATCTTGTCTTGGAACATGCAGATTTAGCTTAGTATTGAATGATTTGAGTAGAGCAGAATTTTTATTATAGCTTAGTAAGTTAATTGGATGCTACTTGGTGTCTTCTTGCATGACCTTATAACATCAATTTCTGTTTTGAAGATAAACCTATTGGCAGCTAGAAATGAGAGAGAAAGTGTTCAAATTGCTCTACGTCCAAAAGTTTCTTGGAGTGGTTCTGGCAATGCAGGGGTTGTGCAGGTTCAGTGCACTGATTTATGTTCCACCTCCGGTGATCGGTAAATTCTTTGAGCTAAATTTCTCAATAGATTTTGATTGTTAGTGTTAATGTGTATCTTTCTGATTTTGACATTGGGCACTGGGCAGACTTCTTATTGGACAATCAATAACATTGCGGAAGGTGGTTTCAATATTGGGTGTTCCCGATGCTCTTGTGCCTCTTGACCTTCCTATCACTCAGATAAGCTTACTTCCAGGGTAGTCCCACCATAAAAGATTTCCGGATTTTGTTCTTCTGTGATGTACAGAAATACTTAGTCAACTGTTTTCCTGACATTGAGGTGTTTTGCTTGGCTCAGAGAAACAACTGCTCTTTGGATTTCCATAGATGTTCCGACTTCACAGCCACCTGGTCGATATGAAGGGGAGTTCATTATTTCTGCCCTGAAAACAGTTTCAGAGTATAATTCTTTGTCTCTTTTTTCTTAAAAGAAAGTTCATTGAATTATAGTTATATGGTGCACGAAGAATGACTTAACCAACAGATTCATAATTGCTCTTATCAACTCTATATGAACCTAATAGTTCTTGATTACAATGCTGATATGTGGCAATGCTAGTTACTGTTAGTGAATATGGCTTAAACGGGATCATGTTTGTTATAATTTCATTTCAGGTCTCCGTCACAGTACATGGGTAAAGCTGAAAAGCATAGACTGTATACTGAACTTCGGAATTGCCTCGAAATTGTGGAGCCGATTGAAGGAAAACCATTGGATGAAGTGGTATTGTTTGAGTCACTGACTAATTTTATTGTTTGGGTTATCTATGGTTTGCAAACAGTCATATGGGCAATTCTTTTTTAGGTAGAAAGAGTGAGATCTGCAACTACGTCTTTAAGAAGAGTTCTTGTTTCTCCATCATTTTCTGAGTTCTGTTCAGATAATGGTTCCGTTGATATGATGGATGAGGATGCTATTTCAAACCTTTCTGTTCGTGTGAAGATAAGTATAACCGTTTGGGATTTCATACTTCCCGCAACTCCTTCACTTCCTGCTGTCTTTGGTGTATCCTTGTCTTCATGAAGTTCACTTTTTGTAATAGTTGAATGTTCTAAGTGAGTTCCTTTGTTCCTTAGCTATCCTCTAGTAATTTGCCTTCAAAGATGGATTCTGCATGCTGAGCTTTAAAATAATCCATCTCAAAGTTTTTAAGGAGCTGAACAAAGTATTGTCCTGTAAACTGGGTATTTAAGACATGAATTGAACTTCATATTAGAAGCAGAGTTGAAGAGGTCTAAGATCAAGATCCAAGTTCATTTCTTATTCTTGAAGCAAATACATCCCTTTATGTGGTCAAGTATGGTGCATATTTGCTAAAGGTAAATGACGTCCCTTAACTGATGATATTTATGTGAGAGACATAGATGAAATCTAGGTCATATATTGCCGTCTTCTTAAGTTCTACAGAATGCTTATATCCAAATGAGTTTACCCCTCAACAGCCAACATGAAAAGTGGTTGTTGGGATGCCTTGTATTTATATGGTATAATAACTGGTATAATAACTGAATCTGATATGTGGAAACAAAAGTGTCTGCTTCTTTAACTGTCATCTAGATATCTGATACAGTTATTGAGGATCGCTTTGGTGTTGAACATGGAAGTCAGGAATGGTATGAAGCATTGGATCAGCATTTCAAATGGATTCTTCAATACAGAATCAGTCCTTATTTCTGCAGGTGGGGAGAGAGCATGCGAGTTTTGACATACACTTGTCCATGGCCAGGTAATTTGAAGGGGTTATATAAAGACTGAGATTTATGTATCCATGCAATAATCTGTATTTGTGCACATAACTATTTGATTTCTTCAGCATTTGTGCTTCTGAATGACATTTGGGGATACATTTCCTAACTATTTATATGCCTCTCTTTTAATCGATTATTGTAGCTGATCATCCAAAAGCAGATGAGTATTTCTCAGACCCAAGATTAGCGGCATATGCTGTACCATACAGACAAGCAGTCTCAGGGTATACAGTCAGTTGTCCACGCTCGCTTCTCTCAGGTATATTAACTTCCAAAACTGATGAATTTTACTGGCTTTTTGATGTGCAACAGTAATGATGGAGCGAAGGATTACTTGCAGAAAGAATTAGGGATATTGAGGACGAAGTCTCACTGGAAGAAGGCCTACTTTTACTTATGGGATGAGGTGTGTATACTGTATAATTAGCTTTATTCTCTTCCAAGTTGGATTCAATTTTTTTCCTAACTTCCCTGGCCTTCCTTTTTTATTGTAGTTAATCTTCTTAATTTTCATAAATTAGGAACAATGAGGAGAAAAATTGTCTTAGATTTGCAGCCATGCTCATTATTCTCGCATGTTATAAGTGGCTGGCATGCCAATATGATATAACCTCTCAGATTTATAACTTTTCACATTAACTGTTTTCTATAGTATGTATTATGTGCAGCCTTTCTCTTAGATCATGAGGCTGTCTTTGCTCTTCAAAAGGGAGCACCAGGATCAACTTTTTCTCTTCATAGGCTGCGTCCTGTGGTGTATGCATGTAGACTATTTGATTCCTAGATATCCCTTTGTGGATAGTTGTGCTTGGATTCATTTCTACTTTCTCGACATTTTATATAAATGATGCAATATACTTCACTGCAGCCACTGAATTTGGAACAATATGATTCTGTCCGCAATATGGCTGGTGAAATTCATGCTTATGCTCCTGATGCTCGCGTCTTGACTACTTACTATTGTGGTATGAATCCATTTCTCTTTTTGTGATTACTTAAGTTAGACTGTTTCCTGCCTTTTCCTGAGTGAATTGCAAAAATGCTTTCTGATAGGACCAAATGATGCCCCACTTGGACCTACTCCTTTTGAGGCATTTGTTAAAGTTCCAAAATTTCTGCGCCCTCACACTCAGATTTATTGCACTAGGTATTGCCTCTTACAACTTGTACGCATCGTTGCTGTTTCTGTATTTACATCAGTGAATATTTGTCCTTTCTGGTGCTTATATCTTTGCCACTTACTAAATTCATACCAGCCTTCCCTTGCATCAATGGAACCTGCTATGAAAATCCTACTTGCATGCTCGTAGTTCTAGTGAAATCTTCAGCAGTCTTTTGTTCCAAAGAAGTCGAGAGAAAGGTTATAAATGCATGCTTATTTGTTTTTGGAAATATTAGTTTCTTAGGCCTGGCATCTTTAGTACAGATATGAGTTTAGTGTCTTTCCCTTGTTTGTTGTGTGCAGAAGAATGCAACTTGAAATTCCTATTGTAATATATTCATTTGTTGGCTGTGCAAACATCTTATACTAGCCTCTATTTAGTTGATTGAAGACGCCATTACCACAATTTTGAACTTCTCTTTTATATGTTCTCTTAATCCTTTCTTTGTTTGCTAGTGAGTGGGTACTGGGTAATCGGGAAGATCTGGTCAAGGATATTATCTCTGAGTTGCAGCCAGAGGGTGGTGAGGTAAAAAAAATACATCCCTTCTCAAAAGAAAAAAAGTGATACAATTATCTATAGTAGAGTCAGTATTTAGTGTCTTAATGTTTCCTATGCTTTTCGTTCCTTTCCACAACATTATCATTTATTGCTCTAATTAACACTTGAAACAGAAAGTTGATGTATGGTGAGAAAGTTTTAGATCCTGGATGCCATTATAAAATAATGTTTTGTTGTTCACTTTTTGTTCACTTTGATGGTTATAGTTTTCCATGTCCTTCCTTAATCGCTCCATTTCCGAGATTTCCACTCAACAGCTTGATAGTTTAGTACCGGAATGTAGCACCAACTTATTGCTTTACTGAAGGGAAAAGAGTTTTCAAATGCAGGAATGGTGGACATATGTCTGTATGGGCCCCTCCGATCCTCATCCTAATTGGCATTTAGGAATGCGTGGTACTCAGCACCGTGCTGTGATGTGGAGAGTGTGGAAGGAAGGCGGAACAGGATTTTTGTATTGGGGTGCAAATTGCTATGAGAAGGCTACTGTCCCTAATGCAGAGGTATGCCCCTTGGTTCTCTGTCTTCAGTTGATAACGGCATTCGTGCGCTTCTCTTTCCTAAAATTGCTACGTCTGTAAGCAGATAAGATTTAGGCGTGGGCTACCTCCCGGTGACGGGGTGTTATACTATCCTGGTGAGGTATTCTCTTGCCGTCAACCGGTCGCTTCAACTCGACTAGAGCGTATTCTTAGCGGCTTGCAGGCGAGTCAAAATTTTCAATCTAATAAAAATCATATGCATAGGTTTTGTTGTTTTGAAAAAGGATATGCATCCAACTTACAATTTTCTTCCATTTGGCATTTCTTTAGGATTTCGAGTACCTGAAGCTTTATAGTTCAAGATATGGAAGAGAAGAAGGGCTTGCACTTCTGGAGAAGACAGGTTTGTATTTAGGTCCCGAGCGTTACACACATGAACACATGCCAATAGATGTGATGCGGGGTGAGATCTACAATACCTGTCGACCTTGAGGAGTTTGTTGCCTGCCTTTTGATATAATTGGCTTGAACATCTCTTGTAATTATGTGTTTATTCCTAGAAACTTACGTGTACTCATTATGTTGCACAAAACTGTTGGCTCTCACATTAGCAATTAGTTTTTACTTGAGGCCCTTAAGAAAAAAAAAAGGTAGTTTATAGTTGGAAATGACTATGCACACCATGAATTACTGTTAGGGATGACTAAAAGGATTCAGTTGTGATCGAAATTAACCGGTTTAGTCTGAATTGGTTAAACTTTGGATCAGATTCAGACTTAAACCGGTAGTCTAGTATGAACAGATCAATGTGGGCAAAATGATGTTGCCCGACCTTTTTTGGCGGCTAAGACTCAGCCTGATCTAAAGTCTTCCCCGACCACAACTATATCATTCGTCAGAAGTCCTTGATCTTGCGCAGGGTCGTCTAATACGGTTTTATGTGAACTTATATGGGTGGTGAGGAATAATTGAAGCTAGATTGCGTGTGCTTTCCAGCATATTAAATGTAGAAATGAGAGCTGTCAAGACTTGAGGTTCCGAATCTTTTTGCAAGTCAATGGCATGTGTATAAATGAAATCATGAAAATCTACCGTTGCTTCGTTTTCAGTGACACCAAAAACTAGGTTTTCTGTTCCAAAGTTCGTAACAACTTCTGAGATTGAAGAGCCAAACTGTCTTTGATTTGGAGATTTGTCATGTCTTACACATGGACAAGCCATTTAATTCCGTTGTTCTAAGTCAAACTTTTCAATAACCGTGAGGAACCCTTTCAGGTGATTGGATATCGAGTGCTTTGGAGTTAATCATGATTTGAACATAAGCAAGGTCAATAGGGTTGACTCTATTATTTAATCACAATTACCCTTTTGTTTCAATGTAAGCGTTTGAAATCCTAGTTGAATGGGTTAGATAGGGTTTGAATTAGTTTAGATCAAAACGATGTTATTTTATTTAATAATTAAAAATTTATGTATATGATTAAAATGGTATCATTTTATTTTAAATTTAATAATTATTCGTACGTTGAAAAAGGACTATGACACGATTCGTTCATTGCAAACCTTACTCGAATATAGACAGGACCCTTCCCAAAAGGAAAAAGGGCATGGACATGGAGTGGAATCACATAAAGGAAATGAGCTACTTAAAAAGATAATCAACTTGGTGATGATTGTTGGGGGGGACCTAGCAATCGATTCTGCCTTTTGACATTGTAGTCACTTGGTGCTTTGCTCGTTACATCACAGCTGTTTCTTCTTTTAAGCCATTAAATGTACATATCCATTCTTAGTTCAAATTCAAGTTTACACATCAAATTTCTCCTTTATTTAGTTACCATAGTGGATATGCACCTTTTTCTATTGAGGAAACTGAAGCTATTTTAGTCTTACTAAACCCAAAAAATGAAGAGTTTTAAGCAATGTTTTAAAAACATAACCAAAAGTTAAACTGCTATTATATTGTTATAAAATTGAATAAAATTAAAAATTTTGAAATATAATTGAAAGATATTGTCCTTATCCATCAAAGAATTTTAAGTTTAATTCAAAATTATTAATTTTTTATTTACGAGAATTTATTAATTTATAAAATTGGTTGATTAATTAATAATCTGATCAGTTTTTAACAAAAAAATTTATTATAACAAATCGAACAAAAAAATTAAATATTTTAAAATTTTTATGATTAAATCAATCAAATCGGTTGAATTTTTTAATCATTAATTTTGAGTAAGTTTAAAAACATTTGTGCCCAATTTAAATGATTTCCTAATCTTCAAATATTAGAATTTATCAACTCTCTTAAATTTGAAGTAATTATCATCAACTTTCAAAATACATAAATATGAGTTTTTAACCGATCACTCAAAAAGGAGATCAAATTATTTGTGTTCATAATCCTGTATCAATTTTATTCCAAACAATCTCATTTACACAAATATATAAGATCCAAAAAAAAAAAATATGTGAATAAGATCGTACAAAGTCTTGTGCCCTCGAAGGCAAAGAAAAGATAATTGATTGAGACGAAATAGAGGGTCTTGCCAATTAATTTCTCCAGGCATCTAATCCATCTATCTCCATAATCACCTCAGAATATCTGTTGAGGTGATGTGCGGGGCACCAAAGAAACATTTTGCTAATTTTGGCTAAAACAATGGAGGGAAGCGACCTCCTCAGTCCTAAGTCTTCAGCCCTATCATTCCTTGATCTTAAAAGGTAGAATCGCCTATTTTAAGTGTTTTTACACCCCGACCTGATAGAATAGTGAGGAAGTAAATCGTGGTCTGATCTTAGTTAAATTTTTAGAAAGGTAGCCCAACGCTTGGTGGGCACAAGAAATCACCACATTAGATGAATTCTCACATTATCACTGCCGAGACTCGAACCTGAGGCTTTGATCTCAACTGCCTTTCCAATGACCAAGGGACTCATTCCTTGATCTCAAAAGGTAAAATCGCCCACCCCAAGAGCCCTACACCCCGACCCGACAGAGTAGTGAGATGTAAACCACGGTTTGATTCCAGCCAACTTCTTGAAAAGGTGACCCAGTGCTCGATGCGTACAAGGAATCACCACATTGAATAAATTCTTACACTATCGCTGCCGAGATTCGAACTCAAAATCTTGCACTCACTTTCTTTCTCAACAACCAACTGAACTATCTGCGCGGGTTCAAATGACTCATTCCTATATCCATCAGTAGAGCAGTGCACACTTCCCCAAAGTCGTCGTGTTCCTCCCACACACGTCCAATCCATTTTCTTTACACCGAATCAAAACCCTGTTTTGAACCCACAGAGTATCTGTTAAATTATTTTTAATCCCAAAGTAAGCTTCCGTTATAATAACGTGGCCCATTGTGTCATCAACTTTTACCCCAAATCAAATCCTCTGTTCGAACAGGGTATTAATAAATTCAATTTAAATTAATAATTTAATATAATTATAATAATTTGTTAATTTGAGTCTAAATTAATTATTTTTAATTAAATTTAAGGTTTAATTTAAACGTTTATATTACCAATATTTTATTAGTCCATATGTGTTATTTATGATATATATATTTTATCATTATTTTTAATAAAAATAAAAATATATAATTTTCATAAAATTAGAAAATCACAACTTTTTTTAGAATTTTGAAAATAAAGACACGTTCTTTAAGTATTTAGCCTTATATAAATTAAATATGTTGGCTAATTATACATCCTAAGCTTATTAAGTGACTTAATGAAATCGAACAATCGATAAAGTTGCTTCTTTATAACTATAAAGTTCAAGTCACGAAAATAATTTATTTATAAAAACATAAAAAAGCTGCGTACGTTATAACCTTCTCCAAATTTTCGCAAAACGGATAGTAAATATGTATCTACTTTTTTTTAATACAAGGGAGGTGAATCACAAAAGTTAAACAGTTACACACTACACCTCTAGCCAGAAGCATCAATTATATCCTTACGTAACAGGGTTAGAGAACTTGAGGAGGGCTCTTGAAGGTACGTAAAACTAATCTAATGTAGACTTGTAAATTTAGTCAACCAATCGGGACATTAACTCCCTTCTGGAAAGATATGATGCGATTTTACCGCCCACTCTGCACTTATTAGTAACTTAATACTTTTGTTATTGAAAGTTTGAAATAATGAAAACGGTGACGTGGAAAGTCTAAAAGCCATCATAGATTCGGACTCCTGTTTTGGGTCAGCCACTGAAAAGTATTAGAAAAGGAGTATATTAGAAATTTCAGATGGCTTAAACAAGATAGGCAATCATTCAGTCTTTGTATGTGTTTCCCCAAGTTCGGAATTTGGTGTTATCATTATATTCGTGACTAGGAAGGAAGTCCATTATTCCCGCATTTTGATATTATTTTAAAATATTATTTTTATTTTTAAATTTAAAATAATACCATTTAAATTATTTTAGATTTAAAATAATACCATTTAAATTCAAGTTGCACAACTCGTAAGTCAAATTTTAAATTAAATTCAAAATTTATCTTGAAAATTAAATTGACTCAAACAAATAATTCGATGTGATCCATTGTAATATCAAATGCTTATTATCTTCTTATTTTAGATTAAAATTTAAAATTTAAAATATTACATTTTATACTTTATAGAGAAGATTGTCACAATGTTCAATAATTATTAATTATTAAATAAAATAAATTAAAAACATTATTATATTGAAAATATTACAGTTAATATTGACCACACTAAAATTGATATCAAAATTTTAATACAATATTTTTGTGATTAAAATAGAGTATAAATATGACTCATAATAATATAGTAAAATTTAAATATTTTTCTTATTTTTATTGACAAGAATATAATTTAACTTTTTACTTAGAATTGATTTAAAATGTGTTTAAGTTAAAAGGGCTAAAAAAATATCGATTGAATTTTTTTTATTTATTTAATAAACATAATATTATTTTATTAATTTTAATAAAATAATATTATTTTATTTGTTTCACAAACTCAAACAAAATGATACTTTTTCAATAATTTTGAAATATTTCGGGTGGTATGTAATCCCTAAAAAGATATTCTTTTAACTTTTAAAAATTCATTAAAATTAATTTTATTGGTTAAATTTGTCTTTCTATTTGGGTTAATTATAAAAAATCTCAAATTTTACTTACGGAATGTTTAGTTGACGTGTTTGGGAAGAGCTTAATAGGTAAGGAATGTATTGATTATCATTGTAGGGCAGCAGTTTAATATCCCATTATTTAGTAGAGGAATGCTCGTACTAATTAATTAAATACAATTAATTAATTAAAATATATTTAAATAATTAATTAAAATGTAATTTATTCATTAATTACAGTATAATTAATTAATTATAATATAATAATTTACAATATAATTAATTAAATATTATTATTAATTAATTACATTGTAATTAATTAAAATATATATTTAATTAGTTACAATATAACTAATTAAAATATAATTCATTAATTAATTAAAATATTGTAATTAATTAATGACAATATAATTAATTAAAATATAATAAATTTTTATTTCTCAATATTTTTTACAAACCAACACTAACAATGGTAATGGTAATCATTCCTTTCTCTTAACTAACCATCATAATTATAATGATAATATTCATTCTCAATTTTTATTCCTAGTTATATTTATTATCATTCCTATTATCATTCTTCCATAGGAACTAACCGCTCACTTAAATTTGTAATTATAGCTCAAACTTTAAAAAGTAACAATTCAATATTCAAATTTTCAAAATTTTTCAAGTCTAACCTGAAATTAGTATTTCTGTTAGCTGACGGGGACATAAATTTGAATCTACCCGTGATGTGGACTCATATAAGACCCCCCTAAGTTCCTTCTAATTTTTGTTTAAGACTCCGATTAGTTTATGGGTGTGTTGAAAGAGTAAATTTGTACAAATAAGTGAAAGTAACTAGAAGAAGTGAGACAGCCAAGCACGAGGATCCACCAATCCCAATTTACTTTTCTTAGGAGATTTTTTAATTTTAATTTTTAATTTTTCAAATATTTAATTTTTATTTTTCAAAATTCAGAATATAATTATAAAGTTTAGGTTTTTTTTGGTTTCCCACATCCACTCTTAGGCTAATTTCTGCTTGAGTCAGATAATTTTTTTTATGGAAAGTAAAATTTTGATCTTAAATTTTAAATGATTACATATATAAAAACAGTTTAAACCTACGGCCTCAAAAAAAAAAAAAAAAGCCTCTCGGTGAGTAAGTTTTTTTAATTAAACCGTTCTATTTGTGTCTAGGAAAATACTACCGATGTGGGGGCCCATTAGAGATGCAGCTCCTGGACCAGTCACCGCATGATGACAAAATGTCCAAAAAGCCCCTAATCGTTGGTCAACAAATATTTCAAATCTTAGTATATTTTTGATACGTTCAAGTAACGAGACGCGTGTGTGTGTGAATGTATCTGAACGTATCTGGCCTCCACTTTCTATAAAAGGACAAAAGTGGGTTTGGAGCTTCTGACCTTTCTCTACATGGAAAGTAAAATTTGGCCAAAATCCTGTCCCTTAAAATGCATAACGCAGATAGATGGTGACTGATCAAGGAAACGAACGGTGCGATACCATGGATATCCCACGCATACAATCATAGCCCTTCTTTTGGTAAAAAGACAAAAAAGAGTCCAGACTCCAGAGTACGTGCCTGTAAGCACAGGAGGACTTCAAGGACCATGTGTCAACAGAAGAGTACCGCATAGCATACACGAATTTAGATCTTCTGTTCAGTTTTATAGTGTTTTATTTTATCCCATAAATTTCAATCATTTATTTATACGGGTCTCGCATTTATTCATGCGAGACTTATGCAAGACTCACATAAATAAATAGCTGAAATTTATAGGATAAAATAAGACACCATAAAAATTGAACAGAAAATCTTATACCAGCATACATGCCCTTTTGTAAAGCTACCCTCAAAACATCGTATATTCACACAATCGTCACTGTCCTATTCCGAATCTTGGTTTCTTGCAGACGAAGGATTTGTTATTTGCATAAATAAAACAAACCCCAAATTCCGACGACGCCATTCGGTGAAGAAAGCTAAAAGCGGTAATGAGCTTCTGAAAAACTGGGCAAGGTATAGGAGAAATTTACGAAGAATGACACTCTCTCCCTCATTAAGTTGTTGTATAAAGACAAATCATAAAACATCGTTTTCCTTTGTCCAACTCTTTCGTCCTTATCTATTCTATTTCTATCCCATCCTACTTTTGGTAAAGGAGTTTTTTAAAAAATAATCATTTAGGTAATTTATTTATTTTATAAGGAAAATAAATAAAAAATCTTAATTAAAAATTAAAAATCAACTTATAATTAAAAAATCGGACTATAAGTTAAAGAGGTAATACTAAAGGTTTAAGAATTAAAAGCTTTCGATATAAGACATTAATAAAATCGACTAAAAATTAAATAATTTAAAAAATAATTAAAAGATACTATTAAATTTAAAAAAATTATTACTAATTAATTAATAAATTTATCAACTTTTAATAACAATAATTATTAAAATAAATTCAACAGAAAATTGAAAACCAAATGATTTTTAATTTTGAACTAGTTGAATTGGTTGATTTTTTAATAATTGATTATTTACTCTTTAAATAATTTATTTATTATATAAGAATAATAAAATTTAAACCTTTAATTTTAATTAATAAATAATCTTTTTAAAACATATAAATTAAATAATAATATTTTTCTATTAATCATTTAAAAGCAATATTTTTATTAATTATAAATAAGGGCAGTGTATTATTAGATCTTTCTTATTCTTGGACTTTAACAAAATTTCTATTAGTTATTATTGTTTTTGTATTTATTAAATTAAAACATTATTTTTATTAGGTTTTCGTTTATCAATAAAAAATTAAAAGGCAAGTTCTAGATTTTTAAAAAAATAATTGTTAAATTTAATTTTAAGAAAAGAAAGAAAGAGGTGAAGTAGAGACAGGAACAAAACAAATCGTCAGTTGTACTGTTTCTTTTTCGAACATTTGCGATTTCTTCATGAAAAGCCACACTTGTCTTGCGATTTCTGAAATATTTTTTTTTTATATTTCAATGGATAGAGCAGAGGTTTGCACTAAAAAAAATGCAGAAATATGGTTAAAAAGCTCTGTAGCTTTCCCACTAAACGACAAGCACCGCCTAGTCTGAATTCTTCCGACAAATGTCAGCAACTATGGTGTTCTGCCACGTGTACGGTCTGATTTCTATCCGCAGCCAACAGGGGCGGACTGTAAGCTGTTGGATTCTAACTGTGGTTATGAGGTTACAAGGTTTTCAATCCTTAACTGTGGTTAAGGAACCGCCGCTTTTAACTCTCTTTATTTTATTACTTGTTTCATATCTCCCTCAGTCTTTGTCTCGCTCTCTGTCATCTCCCTCTCTCTCTTCAATATCATCTCTCTGTATATTTGCCTATGCACCGTCTCAGAGATGAGCATGCACCGAAACAGCCGCCTTTTGGGACCATGAGATGAGACTCCGGACACCGACTGACTTGGGATCGGGATTTGCATTGTTCTGATTGTGGGGATACATGGAGACCAGCTAAGCGGCAGTTTTTGACGTAAGTTTAGGTCTGTGACTCTGTTACTATTGAATTCCCAGTTTTTATAGGAACAAACACTGTCCTCTCTCGGTTTTAGCCAATTGGGTATCACGAATTTTCTGAGAAATCGTTCGTCGAGACATTTTAGATTGTTGCCGGAGGTGGGCTGAGTTTTAAATTTTTTGTTGCAACTTTTAGCTGAAGAGAGGCTTTTGAGAAGTGGAAGGTAACAGTTGAAGGAAGTCGTGTTCTTTCAAGATGGTGGAGGTTGAGAAGTCCTCTCACATGGTTGTTTCTTCAGCTTCTGGAGAAGCAAATAGTGTCTCTTCCTTCGGTAACCAAGTCACTTCGCTTCCAATGGGGCCACCGAAGAAGAAGCGGAATCTCCCAGGAATGCCAGGTAAAAGTTGGAAACTATTTTCTTCAGTCCTAAGTTGTCAAGACTAGACTTTTATATAAAATTCCGAGTTTCGATATTTTAATGAGAATCTGTTCAATGCGTTGTTATGATTCTGTCTTTTTAGATCCAGATGCTGAAGTGATTGCGTTATCACCGAAGACCCTTTTGGCCACAAATAGGTTCGTGTGTGAGATCTGCAACAAAGGCTTCCAAAGAGACCAGAATCTCCAGCTTCACCGTCGAGGCCATAACCTACCGTGGAAGCTTAAACAGAGACAAAACAAGGAACCACGCAAGAAGGTCTACGTTTGTCCTGAACCATCTTGCGTACACCACAACCCAACAAGAGCACTCGGTGATCTCACCGGAATCAAGAAACATTTTTGCAGAAAACACGGTGAGAAGAAGTGGAAGTGCGAGAGATGCTCCAAGAAATACGCAGTACAATCTGATTGGAAAGCCCACATGAAGACTTGTGGGACTAGGGAGTATAGATGCGACTGTGGCACTTTGTTCTCCAGGTTCTTAATCCATTTCTCTGGTTTTGTATATTCAATTACATGATTGGTACTGATGCTTCAAGATTGGCTTGTGTTTGGTGGTGTGTATGTATGCGTGTATAGGAGGGATAGTTTTGTTACTCATAGGGCGTTTTGTGATGCTTTGGCTGAGGAGAGTGCAAAAGCACAGACTCTGGCGATTCCGGGAAAAGAAGGTATCAACAACCATACGAAGACTACTGCGGTTGCTTCCCCACCTCCACAGCCTCTTACACCATCAACTACTGTGGTTTCTCCTGGCGTATCAGTTCAAAGCTCAGGTTAGTATATATATGTCATGAACATTGCCTGTTCTTGCTTTAATGGTAGGGTAAGACAATAACAAATGTGGTAAGCTCAAAGATCGAAAAGCCAATGAAGAGTGTTGATATGTGTAAGGGAAAAAGATGCCATTATTGATTCTTGCTTTTTACACGAAGATGTTAACTTCTTTTGCGTTGCACCCTCAATTATTCGTCCTGAAAGTTAATATTCTCTTTACCATCTCTTTTTGGTTTTTTGATCACTTCATTGTTTCCTTTTTCCTTCATTCCTTTTTATCTCTTTCTTTATCTCATCTTTGTTGGGTTGTGATCGCAGAATTGGCTGAAAATCCAATTGGACTTTCACCACCGCCGCCGCCGCCGCCGCCGCCGCCGCCGCCACCACCGACAGCTACATGCTTGGCTGCAACAGCCACGAAGACGAGCTCTGCAAGCTCTACAAGCAACGTGTTTGCCAGTATATTCGCAACCTCAACAACCACAGAAACAGTAACCACAATCTCACATCAAGCATCAATATCATCACCATCAATCTCCAATCTGCTATGTGGTTTGACTCGCTCAGATAATTGCCCCACAACCATGCCAACCCCTGGAATCATGGAACCACCGCCCTCACTCTCCCTCTCACCATCTCTTTACCTTTCCAAAAACGCCTCTTCCCTTTTCTCACCAAACCAAGAACATCAGCACCACTATGCTCCATCCCCGCAACCTACAATGTCTGCCACAGCATTGCTTCAAAAAGCGGCTCAAATGGGAGCCACTTCATCAAACCAATCATTCCTTCGTGGCTTACGATTCCAAATATCATCATCATCATCCTCAGGTCAAGACAACAGTACCTATCAGTGGGACGTGAAATCAGAAACCAATCCAGCAAAAGGTGGACTCGGTTTAGGATTACATTCAAGTGATGTTATGATGGGGTCATCCTCACTATATGGAAACAAACCCACTCTTGATCTTCTAGGACTTGGCATGGGAGCTAGTTCTGCATTGTTAAACACTTACGGCAGTGGCTTCAATATTGAAGCAGCTGCTGCCGCCGCCGCTGCAGCAGCCTCCTACGGCGGAGGAGGAGGTGGTGGTGGGAGTTCGGAGGAGACTTGGGATGGTGTACCTGAGAGAAAGCCCCGTGGATGAGCACCAAGTAGCTTGAGAGCTTTTAACTTGTCTTTTCCCGGGTATTTTTGTCACGGGCATGAAAGTTGAGCTCTCATTGTTTCTTGCATTTGGTTCTTATAAATCTGTTAGTTACATTTATATTGTTAAAGATCAAAGCAGCTAGTTGTTCTTAGTTTCTGACTGATATTATAGACAATATTGTACATATGTTTGGCTTTCTTAAGGGACAAGTTCGAACTAAAATTTTGTAAAAACCTGTACTCCATATAGAGTGAGTGAGTTGTTTCTTTTCTTGTCGACGCAAGCTTCTGAAAAAATAAAAATGGCGGACATTGGAGTAGAGCAGAGATGGTCAAAGATAATAAATGGGGTCTAGTGTGGTCAGATCAGGCACCAAGGCTGGCTTGGCTTCATTAATGGAGATGAGTTGGCATCTGTACTTGTGTGGGTCTGGTCCATTATGGTATGTGTGTGTGGTTGGCTGTGGGGCTAAAGCCATTGGTTACATGGTTTAAACAAGAAGTGACAAGTCCATATTCCATAATCTGATTAGAAGACTAAATCCATAAATGGGTTTTCATGTCATAAGAGCACTGAATTGCTTGTCATGTGATCAGGGAATAGCATATGCATGGCCCTGCAGACTCTTATCAGTACGAATGACAAATTTGAAAACAATAATATCTTAACTTTATATATATATATATAAGAAAAGATAAAATTTTTAATAAATTTTAAAAATAATTAATTAATTTTTCAGTAAATTATTTTTGGATTTATAATTTTATTAACTGGAATTAAATTTCTTACTTCTGAGCATTGCAGAAAATCTCAACTTTGGTTTAGATTCAAAGCACTTTTAGCTTCATTTTTACCAGTCTCCCGGTTCTCAAATCTGATGTTCCCATTCTACTGTGTTCTTGTAATGGATGGTTAGGATTTGTTCACGTATGGGAAGCACAGTAGAATGGGAAAAGCAGATCTTCTCTCAGTCTCCGACCTGTGTTGTTCAATATTAAGCCATTGAATTTTGATGCAGCGAAACTGGGATTGTTCTCTTGTTCATACCCTTCGTGAGGGTAACCAGTGTGCCGATTTTTTAGCATGTAAGGGCACCTCTCATCTTCATAGTTGGTCTATTTGGGAATTCCCTGATCCAGGACTACATCCACGCCTGGCTAATGATGCTTCTTCTGTAGCGTTTTTAAGACTTTAGGCTTTTGTCTTATTTCCTTCTCACAAAAAAAAAACAAAAGGTGTAGTACCACATGATCATCATGCAGTACTTCTTCCTAGTCTTTACCACATGTTCATGCTCCATTAGAGATGGTCATGAAGACATGTTTGACACTTCCTAAACTGCAATGATTTAAAAATTAGAACAAAAATCGATAATATAAAATATTTAAGATTTAAAATGTTCAATTGGTGTTAAATAGATATAAAATTATTTAAAGATCGAATAAAATTAAAAATTAAAAAAAATAATTGAAGAACACTATCCTTACCTATAAAAAATTTTAAAATTTAGTTAAAAAACTGTTAAATAAAATTTAATTAGTTTATTTTAACTTATAAAAATTGATTAGTTTTAAAAAATAGCTGATTAATTAAGAAAGAAATACCATTAAACCAACTGAATCAGTTCATTTTTTGTAGAAAACATTATTCTAATTATTTGATCAGATTTGAACAAATTTGAAAAAGTTGATCTAAGTTTTGTTCAACAAACTAATGTTATTTTAATGAGTAATTTTGAATAACTTTGTATTGAATTAAATTATGAAATATGAATTCAAATTTAACTCAAAACTAAATTTTAATTAAAACAAGTTTTATTTATTGATTTTAAGAAAAATTAAGTCAGACTAATTTTGCCTTAAACTCCAAAGCTCTTTATCTAGATTTGCAATTGAAAAGTAGTTTTAAACACATTTTTCTTTTAAATTATGTTAGTTGCAAAATGATCAGCAACATTGGATGTATCACGAGGCATAAAACTCAAATTGCCTCATCCAATTTCAACTTTTAACAAGTCCAAATTGTTACACTTTTAGCTCTAATAGACTATAGGAAAGGCTATTATTTAACATTACTTAGTACCTCATTATTAGCCTCTCTTCATTATATTATTACCATCATCATCAACTTCAAGTTCTTAAGGGGAGTGGCTCGATGGTTGAGAGCCGGGCTTAGCTTCGATTAGGTCTCAGGTTCGATTCCATGCTAGCCCCTCTTGTAAAAGCTTGGGGCAGTCGAGGTTTTACCTATAGGTGGAGAACTAGTTGAGTCCTTAATGATGAGGTACGCCAGCTTGGCCTGCCTGTGAGGTGGTGCGCCAGTTGGACCATCGGAGAGGTGTGCCCGCTTGACCTGCTTACGGGGTTTCCTCGAATCAAAAAAAAATCATCAACTTCAAGATGATAATATGGAAAAAAAAATTAGGTTAATTATTTAGTACTTTAACACCACGACGACGACAACAACATAATTTAGTAAAAATTTAGCTAAAATATAGGTTTAAAAAAGTCTAGTAATACGCAACCTTACTTATAACTAGTAGAGAGTTTGTATTTTTAAGTACTTGAATAATACATATTAAATAAATTATTTATCAAATTAATAAATTAAATTAAATGGCAAACTCAATTTTATTTGACTAGTTTGTAGAGACTTTTAAATAGCTTTTTCAACTATTTAAGCCATGCTAAAGTATTTTATTTTAAGCATATAGTGTTGAATCCCGGTCTCGGAACCCAACCCGTTCGAAATCTCCATAATGGCACTTGAATGCCATCGTCCGAGCAAATTATAAAAGTTTAGGAACCAAACTGTAAAGTGTGTAAGAATTCCGTACGGAAAGTTTGTGTTCTCCAATAAATTTGCATGTTCTTACACAAACCATGTGGTTCGCATCGAAACTAGTAATCAAAATGAAAGATGTTCCTCGTTAAGATTAAGAATTATAGTACTCATTTAGTCTCTAAACTGGTAAACTTTCACTCCTCCAAGTCTCTACCTCATACAGATCTCACAATGTTCTTCACTTCTCTTGTGATCTTAGCTTCCCTTCTTGCACTAAACTTTTTACGTTACACCTTGTGGATTCCTTACAGAATTCAAGCCCATTTTCGTAAACAAGGCATAGGCGGACCTGGTTACCGACCCATGTTCGGAAACGCGGCGGAGGTCCGCCGTCTGATGGCGGAAGCTGCTTCAAAGCCGATGGCGTTGGACCACAAGATCCTTCCTCGTGCACTTCCTATTTATCACAGGTGGCCTGCAATGCACGGCAAACCATTCTTGTACTGGTTCGGAGCCAAACCCACGCTGGTTCTGACCGACGCCGCCATGATGAAGGAGGTTCTTATGAATACGGGTGGGCCGTTTGAAACGATCGAATTGAACCCGGTGGTGAAGCAGCTAATGGGAAGTGAAGGACTCGTGGAGCTCAAAGGCGAGGAATGGGGTCTTCACAGGAGGATCTGTAACTTGGCCCTGAATATGGAGCAAGTTAAGGTGTGAGTGTGACATGTCTCTTAATATTCCGTAAAAATAGAATAAAACTCCTAAAATTAGAATTTAAATTAAAAAATTAAAAGTGAGTTAAGATTTAGATAATAAATTTAAAAATAAATCTTTTTAATTTTTAGGACATATTTAAAAAGTATAAGCCTTTTTTATTAGATTAAATATTGAAATTTTATTATAAAATTATATATATGAAAATATTTATGATCTCAACTTTTTTTTGTTAGTTTTAAATAGATTTTTTAATATAGATATATTTATACTTAAAATACATTAGATACAGGTTAATATGTACAAAGTTTTTAATTTTAGAATGACCGGGTGATTGTTATTAATTATATATAGCTTTTTTTTTGATATTTTATAAAGAGACTATTTTCGTAATTTAAATGTATAAATGTTTGTGAGATTACGGTTGAAGAATTAATTGAGAGTAATGATTTATATTTGTGAAAAAATTTATATATTCTTTGAATTCACAGGGTTGGGTGCCCAAAATGGTAGCTAGTACAGAGAAAATGCTTGAGAAATGGGAGGGGATGAAAGATGGAAGAGATGAAGTGGAGATCGATGTGCACGAACATCTCCATAAACTCTCAGCTGATATCATCTCTAGAACAGTTTTTGGAAGCAGCTACGAAGAAGGAAAGCGAATTTTTGAGCTGCAGGAAAAGCAAGCCCACCATGCATCTCTCGCCTTAAAATTTGTGAATATACCACTCTTCAGGTTTGGAGGCATCGACAATTGGGTTATTTATTCTATGTGCCTTGTTTGTTAATTTGTTTAAGTGATCACAGGTTTTTACCAACTGCGACCAACAGAGAAAGGTGGAGACTTGTCAGGGAAGTTCGTGAATCGATTCGAAGAATAATAGAGAATAATAGTAGGAAAGGAGAGAAATCGAGAAACCTGCTGAGCTTGTTGATGTCTTCTTA
>JAOSBM010000006.1:2256337-2278340 GCA_027568955.1 Erythroxylum tenue
TCCAATTAACAGATCCAATAAGACCACAACAATTAAAATCATGCCTCAAAATAATTAAACAGGTTTGGGGTCCAACATTTCGGTATTATCAATAAGAAAGCAAATGACCATCAATAATTTGTCTTTTAATACCAATTTTCTTACTTTGCTAATGTTAGAGCTCTTAGCCAATTTTCTTTGGAAATCAATTATTAGAGATATCATTGTTTTTCTAATGTTATATCATTGAAGATGATACCAATTATTGGTATTCAGTTAAAGTCACTTGATATTGACCTACAAAGTAAAGAAATTCATATGTTCTAGGTATTCACGTAAACTTTGATCTTTGGGAATTAGTGATTAAATCTTTTCCTACCTATCTATTTTTGAGTTTACTTAGCAAATATTTTTTCGAAGAGCAATTTTTATAGATATAACTATAATCACCCCAAAAGTGACATCTAACATAAGATAATTTGAAACTATATGAATTATGAGAGTGTGATCGATAAGAATCTAACATAAGATAATTTGAAATTATATGAATTATGCATTTTATGTCTTAATGAATTATATGAGTGATATAATGCCCTCTTTTAGATATGTGGGGATTAGAAGCTCTCCTTGTGTGATAAAAAGGCATTGCATTTGAAATGACTATTGACATGCTTCTTTAATAGAAACATGACCTATGTTGTATGAGATCATACATTATGACTTTATGCTTATAATGAAACCTTTAATGATAACGAGGTTATTTCATACTATTTTGATGACAAAAAGCCTATATGACTGAAAGTCTTGTAGAATATTCTTTTTAGATGACCTTGAGTAAAAAATTGTGCCTATTTTTTTTTCTTTTTAATGCCATGTCCATTAGGTTTAGAATGAGACCTATACATGAACATATGAAGATATCTTTCTGCTTGGGACCTAGAGGATGATTGATAAGTTTATAATTTTGGTTTGTATTTAAAAGATATAACATGCTCATATGATGGTTTAGGTGTAAGCCCATCATGTAAATGTATGCCCCTCGTAAAAATTATCTTAGCATCAGATGATGCACTTCCATAAATGAAACTAATTCCATACCTACCATTAGAGATTTCTTAGGCTCCAAGCATGCCATTCAATTGTTCACTTCGTATAGTGAAATTAGACAATGATTCTTCAATGATATTGGTCGGGTTGTCGAAGCCTCCAATATAATTTTGATTCTTCAAACTTTGGTAGTAGTCGTGGAACCAGGTCGAACCACTAGAGAACTAAACACTAGCTTCTTAATTTTAATTACTAAAATTAAACGGGGGGCGTTTGATTAAATAACTGATTAACTAAAATTAATATGAAAACAAATTAAATCAATTGAATTTAAAAATGAAAAAGTCAAGATTACAAAACTCTGATTTAAGGGAAAGGTCTCATCTAATTGTAACATTGATCATTAGTTTAAAAAGAATATTTTCACAATTCAAGCAGTTAGTCCGAAACATATTAGGATAACAGTAATAAGTCTCAAAATTTTCTAAATTAATTGGTTCAAACTCAGCATCCAAACCAAAACTTATTGGTTGGGTGTGATAACATTCCATATAAAATAAATGATAGCAACAAGCTACGTGAAAAAGACTAAACTCTAAATTAAATAGTTGAGATAATTGCAACTATTCAATTTAGTTTTCTTATCATAAGTTAAATATGGAAAGTCATAAATAACCTATTTGCTACTTATATCATTCCTTCATGACAATTACGGATCACTGAATTCATGAATAGCTATAGAATAATCAATATTAAATTAAATTGTCAAATTAATCAAATATTAATCATTCCTGAAATATGAGAACTCAAAACAAGAAATACTTGAATTAAAACTTAAATAAAAGGGTTAGAACACAAAACTTCACAAGATTACAATTAGAGTATTGAATCCCTTTGAATCAAAATAATTGAGTTTAGCCACACATGACTTTTTCTCCAATAACAAAATAGAAAAAAAGACTACGAATTGCAAAAAGTGTAAAAAAGAGAGAACCCTTTTCTGTTGTGAGAAACGTTCCTTTTTATAGAGTTTTCTAATATAATCCTAGTATAACTCTAACTTGTAAAGATGTTTATCTAAAACGAATTCAAATTTTTACATGATAAGGATAAGGCGAAGTCTTCTAGTCAAACTCCAACTCTTTAAATGATCAGTTTTATCCACTGTAGCAATCTTTTCACTTCATCCAAAATTTTGTAATTTTCGCTAATAATGTCCCAATTTGATACAATCTCTACTCTTCATCTCCTAAAACAAAACAAACATTAATTTTAACATTTACGCACAAAAATATATTTAAAAAAGGAGATAATATAAAATAATACTTTAAGATGAGATCTTATCATATATTGATCTCCTTCTTCAATGTCTTATTCTAATGCAATAAAACATCCACTTTGTTATTAAAAACAACTGCACTCTTAAATTCTACAATATTATGCGTATTACATTTTAATTTCTTACTCTCAATCATACATGCATTTAAGAGTTTTTGAATCTCTTTATATTTGAAAGATATTTTTTTTCAATTTCAAGCTCATGAGCTCTCATGAGCTCTAAACATTCAACTAACTCATCATATAAGGGATCAACTTCATAATCATCATTATTATCACAAGTATTTGAGGAAGAGATTTCCTCATCATTATTAGCTATAAACCACATACTTGTTGCTATATTTTTTATTTTTTGCTCTTCAAACTAGTGGTGTCATTCTTTGTGGAATCAAGTGCTTTCTTATTCTTCTTCAATTATTTATCCCTCTTCTTCTTTAAGAGTTTCTTAAATTTCATTGTGTTGAGCTTTATATCCTCACCGATCTCACTTATGAAGGACTCCTTATCATTAATGTTCTCATCCTTGGATATTTTAAACACAATATCTCTGATCTTGTTGAAGTCACTTCCTCTTCTTGCAATTTATTCATCCACATCTCATATGTGAGGAGTGATCCAACTAGCTATTCCAATGGTAATGTTCTCAGATCTTTTTCTTCTTATATGATGGTGACCTTTACCTCCCAAATCTTTGGTAAAGGTCTAAGCAATCACCATTTCAAGATTAGTTTAGGTTTTACCAAGACCTTTAAGAGAATTAATAATATAAATGAAATGGGCATACATGTTAAAAATTGATTCATTATATCCCATATCAAACAATTTGTATTGATAGATAAACATATTCACTTTGCTCTCTTTCGCTTGAGTGGTGGCCTCATATATGATTTTAAGAGTATACCATATCTCTTAAATTGTTTCACACATGCATACTCTATTAAATTCATTCCTACTTAATGTAAAAAATAAAATATGTGTGGCCCTGTTATTTAATGCAATAAGAATCTTGTTATCAGTTTTTCACTTACTTATATCCTTTGGTACCTTAGTCTCTCCTTTATCTCTCACTAAGGATTTCATTGGGATGTATGAAAGTTTTTGATCTTAGTCTTCCAATAAAGATAATTATCTTTATCAAAGAATGATGGTATATATGTGCTTTGATTTCCTTGCCCAAAAAGTGAATCAAATTATGTTAGATTCATATTTTTTAAAATTTTCCTAGAAGCATATATGCAATGAATGAGATTTACTCTAATACCAATTTTTAGTCTCTAAATGGTATATGAGAAGAGAGAGAATTTTATGTGTTTATATTATAACCTATTTGAAACTAATTAATTAATTACATACAATAATGAATGATTATAGCAAATTCATATGAAATAATTACAAAACAATAAAAGAGAGTAAGGAAAGAGAGACAAAAGTAATTTAAAGTAGTTTAGATGGATGAAGATCAATCGTCTATACAAAATTTTCTTTGTCGAAAGTAAAAAAGAACCCTTACAATGATTTTACTTTTTCAAGGGTGAAGAGTAACCCTTTATAAATCTTACTTAAGGTTAATAGGAAGAGTATTACTGGAACTTGCATCTAGCAAAAGTTGAAACTTATGAAAGATGGATGTGAAGAATAGATTGTGCAAGCTTTAGAAGGTGCTATATAGATTAAAGCAAGCATCAAGGACTTTATATGGTAAGAATGTTAAATTTTTTTATTCATATTGGATATTTTATGACACTTGCAGATTTTAGTTTGTTTGTTAAAGTTAATGGAGGAAAACTAGCTATTATACTAGTGTATGCAGATGATTTAATCATAATAGGCAAATTTGAAGTAGAAATTCATTGAATGTAGAAGAGTTCCTCAATATTATGCCAAATAAAAGAACTTGGACAACTTAAACACTTTCTTGTACTAAAGGTTAATCATAGTAAAAAAGGAATATTTCTTTATCAAAACATATTCAAAGAATTGTTAAATAAGTTTTTAAAGCTTGAGTTCAAGTCAAGTTTGACTCAAATGTAGCCAAATGCCAAAATGTGTGCTCAAAACATGATAAATTTGGAAGATACAATGTTGTATTGATTGTTGATGAATAGTTTATTTTTTCTAATTTTAATCAGACCTAATTTTTCTTACGCAAAAGGTGTGACAAGTTGGTATTTTTAAAATCCAAAGAAGCCTCATTTGGAAGCGGTGTAATGAATTTTGAGATATGATTAGAGTATATTAGACTATGTTGTCTTATATAAGAAAGGTGAAGATTAAAAGATAGGTAGTTATTTTGATGCTGACTATACGGGTGATCATGATACCAACATTCATCTAGTGGGTATATTTTTATGCATGTGTACTTGGCTTATGCAATTATCAGAGGATTGAAATTAACCAATATATTTTGTAATTCCTTTTTAATGTGACGTCAACGATACGTTTAGTAGAGAATCTAAATTTTCATGCAATAACTAAATATGTAAAGGAACATTATCATTTTATCAGAAAAAAGGTTTTAGAAATAGAGGTTGAAATAAGAAAAAAAATCAAGTTATAGATTTATTCAAAAAAGGTTCGGGGTATCAACAGTTTTAAAAACTTTTGTCATAAGCTCAAAATAAAAAAGAAAGGAAGTTAGTGTTAAGGGGAAGGGTTAAAGTACAACACCAACTTGTGGAACAAGGAATTTGTTGTCTGAATTTATTGTTTTAGTTATTAGTTTGAAAAGTACATAATAATAATTTTTAAAATACATGAATTAAAATAAAAATTAATTGCAAGATATTCAAAGTAATTAATAAAAAATTATATAGGATAGATGCAATTTTCAACAAAAAGATTGAAGAATTTGTTAAGGGAGATAGATGCAATTTTCAACAAAAAGATTCTCTTCATTTTAAATGATTTGATTATAATTTCAGAATTTATTTAATAAAATTAAAGTTTTGAGATTTTTAAATGTCATATTTTTCTTTATTTTTTAGAAATATTTATTAAAGAATCATCGATAATAGATATTTTATCAATTATATCATAAGTTTCAAAAAAATTTCACAAGCTAGTCAATTTATTCTCAAAGTAACATGAAATTCAATTCAATCAAATACATTTTTTTACCACATTTCACATATTTTGATATTTTTAAGTGATATAACACCTCCAATGTAATTTTTTTCTAATGTCTCTAGATCTTTAATAGAAACCCTAATATTACTTAATTTGTTAGTTTTGTAATTAAAATCTCCGAAGTGTCTCAATTATAACCAACAAAGGCATACTCTCGTCACTTCAACTAGACTCCAAGGTTCTGATTTTCCAACCCACAATAGAAGAAAGGAATCTTCATGGTTCACCGCTAATAAACATAAAGTGCTCGTTTGGTAAACAACCGATAAGTTATTTTTTAGATGATTGACCCAAAATAGTTGTTTGACCATATTAAAAAGCTAAACCTTGTTTGGTTATGAGTTGGTTGGGTTGGCTTATTCAACCTAACCGACTGATTTTTTAAAAGCTCCTCTACAGGAACGTTCCCTTCAGCTGATTTAACTATTTGCCTAATGACACGGAGGGGCATCTCGTTCTTTAGGAATGGTGAGAAAATGATTGCTTGTCTTCTGTCCTACTGCTGCATAATGAGGTCGTTTGGTAAACAATTGATAAGTTATTTTTTAGTTGATTGACCTAAAATAATTGTTTGACCATATTAAAAAGCTAAAAACGTATTTGGATAAGAGCTAGTTGGGTTGGCTGATTCAACCCAACCAGCTGATTTTTTAAAAGCTCCTCTACAGGAGCGTTTGGACCCTTCAATTGATTTAGTTGTTTGCCTAATGACACGGAGGTGAATCTCTTTCATTAGGAATGTTGAGAAAATGATTGCTTGTCTTTTGTCCTACTCCTGCATAATAATGTAAACATGGACCCCACTAATACCATTACCCTAACACATGTCTCTTCTCTTTCTGTGGGAAAAAAGGTTCTCATTCCCTCCTTGCCCTAGTTTGTAACTTTGTACCAATGCCATATATTCATGACCTTACAATATTTTTTAAATCATGCCCTCATAAGTCATTTTACACATCAACAGCTAATACTAAATACCTAATTTTACCAAACATCTTTAATAAACAGCTGATGTTATCTGTTGGTCAAATCAGCTGATATAATCAGTTATTAGCTAACTATTGATAAAATCAAACTAATTGCTAATGCAATCCGTTGTTTGCCAAATAGGGCTAATATGTCCATCTGGATCTCTACATTTATTTTGTTGTAATGTAAACATAGACCCCACTAATATCATTACCCTAACACATGTCTCTTCTCTTGTTGTGGGAAAAGAGGAGCTCATTCCCTCCTTGCCCTAGTTGGAAGCTTTGTACCAATGCCATATATTTATACCCTTATAATTTTTTTTAAAATCATGCTCTTATAAGTCATTTTACACATCAATAGTTAATGCTAATAAATTAATTTTACCAAACATTTTTAATAAGCAACTGATGTTAATCGCTGGACAAATCAGCTAATATAATCAGCTATTAGCTAACCACTGATAGAATCAGCTAACAACTAATGCAATCCGCTGTTTGCCAAAACGACGAAGGAAGATGTTCCATTTTAGGATAGTCCTGAATAGAAATGTCAAAGTAAGCAGGAAATTATGTTAGAAAGTAATGATTTTCGAGAGCATTGCAAGCCTACATGACATTGTTTATTATTTGTCTGATTCCCCACTTCCATGTTAAGAGAAGAGAGCTTGTAAAGTTGAAACCTTTCTCATGCGCCTCAAGAACTAGGTTCAGGTAATAACTAATATCCAAATCTAGTGATTTAGGTAAATATAGGAGAGTGAGGAGCAAATCCAATAGAAGGCAGGCAAGAAGGAATTGAAGATAGCAGGATCGTTGGGTGACGTGAGATTAAGATGCGATTAAAGAATCGAAAACTTAAAGCGAGCGATGAAAGAATTTCGAGAGGGGTAAAAGAAAACCCCGTAAGGATGAAACTTAGGAAGTAATAAAGACTCAAAATAATTAGAGATAATGAAACTCGACAACGGGTCAGGTCAATAACAGTTCAGTTCAAGTCGGTTCAAATCAAGTTGGGACAATTCAAGTTGGATAGAATGGGTTTGGTCAGATAATTTGGCTTGGTAAGGGATTTCGGTCGACTGCATGGTTTGGGCCTAACTTGGAGTGAAGGATTGACGGAGGACAAAAGGCTAGTTTCACCAACTGTCTTAATTAACAAAAAGAGTGGGCCATGGGACAAGTTGGGTCTTAATTCAGGTTGTGTCTCCTCCGATGACCATAGAAGAAGGTGGATTTGTTGTTGTTTTGGATTAAGGCGAGAGGAAAAGGAATGAAAGGGAACTTTGGGGGACGGAAACCTAGTCCCTAGATTGCAAACTTGGTTCCCTATAAATTCTTTCTTCTCAGATAAGGACACAGACAGTGGTTATACCTTGGGAATCATAGTGAGGATAGCTTATAGTTTCTTCTCTAGTTCTGCACAGAGTAAAAGATCACTTCTTTTTTGCTTTTATCATCTCAATCATCATAGTTGATTTCTTCTCATTCAAAGAATCTTTTGAGTTATAGAACTAGTTTCAAAATCCATACTCATGGAAGCATCCAATTTGCTTTCAACAATAACCAAAGTGTTGGATGAAAGCTGTAAGAGAACATAAATGGAAAAGATGAAGAGCAAAGATTAATTTTATCTTGTTTGTCTATACAACACGTAAGACCTGTTTGGTTGGATGTTAATTAATGGAATGGAATAGAACAGTACGGAACGGTTTATAGTGGAATGGAATGTAATATAGTGAAAAGTTGTTTGGGATGGATGGAAGGGTTCATAATGTAATGTAGTGAAATGTTGTTTGGAAGATGGATGAAATGTAATGCAATATATAATAAATGACTATTATACTCCTAAAATTAAAATGGTTATTATAGGAGGTTTAACGCTATAATTTTAAAACAGAAATCATGTCCAATTAAAAAGTCACAGTTCAAGTCTTAACCGTGACAAATAATTTTTTTTATATTTTCTATTTTAAAATAATACATTTTTAATAAAAGTTTTATTATTTTATTATTAATTCTATACAATTTATTATTAATTACATAAAAATATTATTATTAATTATTACCAAGCTTGCTAAAGGGGCTATAGGAGAATAATTTGGAAGAAATAGATGAGCTTAATTTAGAGGAGTTATAGGTTCAAGTAGTTAGAACCATTTGATTATGTCTGGGAGATGAGATTATATACCAGGTTATGAATATTGCATCGCTTGTAGAGATACAGAAGAAAATAAAAAGTCGATATATGTCGAAGTTTCTTATGAAGAAGATGTATATGAAGTAGAAACTATACATATTGAAGATACAAAAAAGTGATCGATTCTGGAACATTATATCAATGCATTCAACCAAATAGTTAATGATTTACTAAAACTTAAGGTTACTAGTTCAGATGAGGATAAAGTGATAATTTCTTTATTCTTTACCTCTTTCTTATGAATATTTAGTGACCATGCTCACATTAGGTAAGGACACAATTGATGTGGAGGATATCATCATTACCCTATTGACTCACAACTAATGGATACTCAACACTAGTAAAAGTTCTCAAGTTGAAAGGTTATATGTGAGAAAAATAAAGATAATGGGGGAAGCCAAGGGAAAGATGGCTTTTTAAGTATAGTTCTAGGTTAAAATCCAATGATGAAACAACAAACCAGTGCTATAATTTTGAACTAATTGGACATTTGAGGAAGAATGTCTAAACAAGAAATAGTAGAGGAACGGAAAGAAAATTGATAATTCGTCAAGGTCTACTAATATAGTGCAGAGTGGAGACTCAAATTATGGTAATGGAGACATATTGTATGTTTCAATTACTCAAATTCAGGACTCATAGATTGTAGATACAAGATGCTTGTATCACAGGATACCAAATAAAGATTAGTTGGTGTTATGTACGTCGAGTAACTTTTTTTAAAATTGGGCTATGATAAAACTTGTAAATTCTTTGGAATATGACATGTCAGGATTAAGATGCTCGATATGGTTAGGACATCAAGTGGTGTTTGACATATACCATATTTGAGGAAGAACTTGATCTTTCCAAATGGTTTTAGCTATAAAATCAACTAAGACAATCTTAAGGCGGTAAAAGAATGTGATGAATATGATGAAAAGGGCTAAAATCAACGAAAACCTTCTAAAAACTAATAAAGAGCATAAACGTAGGTAGAAAAGCTACAAAAGTGGAGTCAAACAAAGATACTTTTGCGACATAACATATGTAGTTAGGTCATCTTAGTAAAAGATGATGGAATTTTATAAGGGGAGCTTATTAAAGAGTGATAAACACTAAAAAGTATAATTTTACAAGTTTTGTGTGCTTAGTAAAAAGGTATAGGGCAACCTTTAAAAATTTAGTATTCAGGGAGTGACATATGTTAACGAAAACATATGCAAAAGATGTGAAGTGATCAAAAAAGGGCAATATTATGATGGTATAAATGGAACTAAAAAAACTTAGAATAGATGCTAAAGGGGCTGAAAACTGATATTCAGGAGATAAATTATTGTTAGGAAGGGGCCGCACCAATATAGTATAGTCATGGATAGAGTGAGATCGATTAATAGGCCACTAAGGAGAGATAGTTGGGAAGATTTGGTTAAGTAAGCTACCATCAATGATGGGGATCCAACAATCTCACAAGTGATTATAGAAAGTTAGGAGAAAGATAGATTGATGGGTGTCATAGTGAAGGATGTGAGGTTCTATAAGGTTAAATAATTGAGTGCATTCAGAAAGATCTTATTAAAAAGGTTCACAGTTTGTAGAATGCAATTGACATATTGAATAAGCCAATTACTAATAAGAATTTCAAGAACAACTTAGACTTGATTAACGTCTAAAGGTGTTAGACATGGTTACAACATAGGTTATAAAGAGATTATTGTGAATGGCTCATATGCATGGGTGCAATCTTATAGTGTTTTGGGAATAACATATGTGTTCTCTTAAAAGACTTTAGGTAAACTCTGTTTAGGACATAAGCATGACCCAAGGTGTAATCAATTTTATAAATTATAAGTGAAGGCATGGGTGTGTTAGTATGGTGAGGATGTTTCCATGGAAGACATAGTATGGGACATGACCATAATACAGACCATGTCATGTCAAAGTATATAGAGAAGTAGTAGGATCCACGGTTTGGGGACATGGACCTGGTTGAGCTGATCGTGTAACATTTTAGATTTAGACTGTGAGATCCACAATTTAAGCCACAATCGCCATGTTAGACTTACATGAAAAATCATTTTTGGTAAAAATTCAAACTTTAGGAGGATTCTATAACTTATTAGAATCATAGTTAAGTTATGTTGGGTTTGGTAAGAGGCTACAATACTGTATATGTTTTAACCACAAGATCGAAGTGATTACGGGTCGATCCCTTGGAGATTATTGATTAACTATCCACTATTCACAAACTTAACAAGTTATATCAACAATTTTATATGAAAATAAAACAACTATTAAAATGAAATACCATAGCAAAGTTATAAATCAATTAATAAAACAACTAGGTTTAGGCCAGTTTCCTTATAACTTTACCATATTTTATTTCACCTTGATTTGATGAATAACTTTAGTTTTTTGGACGAATAAGAGCTTCTAACTTAGATTTTATTCTCTCACAAGAGATAAGATCTTTATTCATAGGTTAATCAATCAAATAAATTTTGAATATAGACAACCTAAGAAACCTTAATTTGTTTTATGAACACTTTTAGTAGGTTTTATCTTAATGTAGGAAAATCTTGCGACTTTCTCTCAAATAGATCACACTTAACCCGTTGCACCTATGTAATGATCTAACTACACATCTCATCTCTCAAATCTTAATGCCTGAATCAATTATTGAAATTTCACTTTTTCTCTTCGATTCAATCAATATAAAAATGCGAATAAATCACAAGCAAACTAGAAATTCATTAAATCGAAAATGAATCAAATTATATTACATCTTAAGTGCATGCTACACTAAATCTATAACCTATTGAGTTTATAATCAAACAAAGAATATCAACCCAAACGTCATTAAGAAAACAGATCAAGAAATCATTATTCTTGAAACTTGAATCTTTAAAGAATTCTTGTTGAAATCCTGCTTTATCTTCAAAGAATGATGTAATCATGATCAAAATTGATGCAGAACAGCTTCAAAATTGACTTCTTGATGTTTTTTGGTTAAAAGACTTTTTTGGCAATTCTTCTAAAACATGTAACGTTAATATGGGACTTACACACGAGTACTATGTAAGATACCATTTTCTTCATCTAGGGGGCAATAAGAGGGCATGTGAGGTGCGAAGGAGAAATAAAAGTGACCACCTTTGGACACAATCCTTAACATAGTTTTGTGTAGGGGTTATGTTCTAGTTCCTTCTCTAATTCTTTCAAAATTTAGTATCAAATCTTTAAAAAAAAATATGCAAAATGCCAGTATTATAAGTGATGTATGTCTTAGCTTACATTAGGCTATTTTAGAACTACACCAACTAGAATTTACCATTAACTATACTTATGACAATTTAGTTTGTATATAGAAAATTTAGATGACAATGTTTACGCTTTTCATATAAATCAAATGGAAAAATGTTAGGGAACCATCCCTTAATGATTTTTATAGGTCCAACTTAAATTTGATCTTTAATTTTTTACTTAACTTTTAAACTTAAACTTGACTTATTTATTTTTAGAACTTAATTTTTAAATTTAAACCCCCTAAGTTCTTTAATTTTCATATTTGATCAATCATACTAGATAGACCAAATCTTTTCATTATCTCAAGGACATCATCTTATGCTCTCAATCAAAAGATAAACAGAATAGAAAATATTAAGAGTGTGGTATGTAGCGTTTAAGCCAATACGTTATCTTAGTTAGTAGCCACGAACCTGTTGATTATATATGAGCTACAAGTCAGAGTTACGCTGTCCCAGACCTGTATTTTAACATATACATGGTTGGAATATGGCAACTTTTTATATAATATATATTTTGATGACACCAAATTCTAAGTCAAGCACCATTTTTAAACTGACATATTTGAGATTAGAATCATTGCTTTAATTTATGCAAAAAGGAAAGCAGAATGCGTAATTTGTCGACTATGATAACAAATCTCCTGAGCCTCTGACTATCTCGTTCTCTTTGTCTTGCTCTCCAAGAGACCTGTCTAAGCATGGATGCTCTTCGTCTTCTTCAAGTTATTGCAACCATTTTACTTAGTTTCTGCATCTTGAAACTCATACACATAATTATATGGGTACCCTTCAGAATTCAAGACCATTTCAAACGACAAGGCGTAGGTGGGCCTGGTTACCGTCCGATCATCGGAAACATTCAGGAAATAGGTCGGTTTTACGCTCAAGCTGATGCAAAGTCTATGAGTTTCAACCACGACGTCACTCACAGGGTATTGCTTTTTTACCACGAATGGTCACGCCTGTACGGGAGGACTTTCCTTTGTTGGATCGCGTGGAAGCCGACGTTGTTGATTCACGACGTGGAGATGATAAAGGAAATTCTCATCAATGCGAGTGGGTCGTTTAAGAAAAGTTTGCAGGCTACTCCTCAGCTTAAGACGCTGCTCGGAGAGGGGCTGCCTGCACTAGAAGGTGAGAAGTGGGCTCTACACAGGAGGATCTCAAACCAGGCTTTCAACTTGGAACGAGTCAAGGTATTCTCCACCTCTCTTTTTTGTCTTATGATTTCGTTTTGTGATTTGATACGTAAGGAATGAGTTCACTTAATATACAAAATTCTCTAAATAAATATTTATTTCTTTATATAAATTTTTTTGAATTAAAATTCATATTCATCTCAATAAAAGAAATTAAAACGAATATGAAATGAGATTTAGCTTTATAATTTTAGTTAATTTTTCAAAAGAAGATTTGTCTTAATTGACAAGTATTTCATGACAATGTCATTATTTCGTTATCTTATGTAACCAATAATAAGTGATCCGGTAAAGAGATGGCAATGGGCTAATTGTGGGACTAAATTCAGGTGTTTTTAATGGGCTGACTTATAGGTTAAATTAGGCTCAGACTAATCTGAGGTCTAATTTTTTTTAAGCAAAACGACATCATTTTTCTTAAAAAAGTTAGGCCTTAGGTAGGCCTGAGCCTAGATAACTCAAGCCCGAACTCAATTAAAAAAAGACATTGTTTTATACTTTAAATTTAAAAAATATTATTTAAAAAAATAGCGAGACCGGCCCATGGGCTGACCCATCGCTATCCTCCTGGTTAACGGTTTTAGTGGTTATTAGTGTCTAATAGATAGTTACTTCTATTTGATGTTTATTCAAATTTTGAGTAATTTCATATCTAAAATACATGTTTAAAACACATCACAATTATAATTTATATAGTTATTAAAATTTTAAAAATTATGAATTTAGTTTAATTTTTATTTTTATTTAAATTTAAATATTTTAATTAAGTCATATTTAAATTTAAAATCAGGCCTATTTCATAAGCAAGATATAATTCTACTTGGTATTTAGGTCCCACCCCAACTCAAGGTCAATCGTCAGGCTTTAGTTGTTTAGGCCAGCTCGTCGTCAACGAGTCAAGTCCAAGTTGAGGGACCTCAAGTGGAATTATGGCTTGGGCAGTTTAGGTTTGGCTTGGTCTGAGGCAAAACAACTATAAAAAAAATGACGTCATTTTATATTTTTTAAATTTAAAAGATAAAAAATTGGTTCAGCTCAGGCTATCTCGAGTCTAGACAGAAGCTCTCGGCCAACCCATTGTCATCCCTATAAATAAGAGACTGTTGTGTATATTACAATATTAACATAACTTTTCGAATATAATCTTATCATAACAAATGATTATTTTTTTAAACCTTAATAGTGTAAAGATTCCTTTTCAGAATCTCTTATCTTTTGATAATTTTTATTGATAAAAAAATGTTTCTTTTAATGAGTTATATTATGACGTAGAACTCATGTAGTCGTTTTCCTAAGTTTGTATTAGTGTATTATCGTAATTTTCTGTTTTCTATTTTTATTAGGTTTACTATCTTATTTAAATCCTTGTTTATAAACATCTTAGGGTATTAAAACATTCCGAATTCAAATACAATTGGAAGTTCTTTCTATTTTGTGTGAAATTTATCACTTTCTCGTTGCGTCAGTTTGGTATCAGAGTAGGTTGCTTGACGACTTAATAGCAGGCAGTCCAGGCAGAGTTAATAGCGGTTCTTTTGACGATGATCGGAGGGCTGAACCCCAAATCGTGGGGTGGAGATTGACAAGTTGGCAATTTAGGTTGATCAAATTCAAGTCAGGTTTCACTATCATGAATAACGCTTTGATCGCGTAGAAGAGATTATGATTCGATTAGAGGAGTGGCTCGACGTCCCCAACAAGAAACAAAATGATGGCAAGAGGGTGCTTTGTGGCGGCGCAACTGACAGGCAACCTATCGTCTTACTTATTGCTGGAGTTCATAAGCATGGGCATTATATCAGTTTATTAGATGATTTTGAAGAAGAAGAAGAAGAAGAAGAATATTCAAAAGAACTCCCAAAAGACTTGCGGTTACCGGAGGGATAGCTATGGTGACAAAGAAAGGGAATACAAATTGAAGGTAGATATTCCCTATTTTTATGGCAATTTAAATATTAAGAGTTTCCTCGATTGGATGCCAGAGATGGACTATTTTTTTGAGTATATGGAGATTCTGAAGGAAATGAGGGTTGAATTAGTTGCATGTAGATTAAGATGGGGAGCTTCTACCTAGTGGGAGAGATTACAGTTTAAAAGTCCTATGAAGGCAAAATACCTATCAGCAATACCAAAAGTGCCAACAAGGTCAAAAATCTGTACTTGAATATTATGTAGAATTTACCAGGCTAGCGACTAGCAGTGACCTGAGAGAAACTGAAGGACAATAGGTAGTCATATTTTTGAAGGGCTTGAAATCAACCGTTAAAGACAGAATTAGGGTATAGGTAGTGAGAACCTTGTCTAAAGCTAGAAATTTGGATTTAAAGGTTGAATAATTGATGCAGGAGAGGAACAGGTAAAAAATACTCCCACAGAAATAACAGTGCGAATTATGGTACAAATTATGGTGAAAATTATAGTGGAGATACCTCCAAAATTTCCATTGATAAAAGAAGAACAATCATAGAGAGCAGAACCCAGGAATAGAGAGTTGTAAGGAAGCAAAAGGTGGTTGAAATAAAGGAAGTATGTAAAATGACTAATCCCTACGCTGGGCCTATCCCAGGGAAGTGCTTTAAGTGCAATCAGACAAGTCATAGATCCAGTGACTGTCCCCTCAGAAAGGTAGTCCATATGGTAGAACGTGAGGACGAGGAGGATGAGGTATACTGTGGTCCAAATGGTGAAGAAGAGGATTACGAGTTCGATGGTGGAGCAAAGAATGAAGAAAGCTAGAACTACATAATTAAGAGAATGATGCTCACCCCAAAACAAGAGGATGATACCCAAGGGCACCAATTATTCAGAACCAAGTGCACCATTCGCAACCGCGTGTTTGATGTGATTGTTGACAACGGTAGCTGTGAAAATATCATAGGGAGAGATGTTCTACAGAGTCTGAGATTGAAGGTGGAGAAGCATCCTAAACCATACTCAATCAGTTGAATTAAAGCAAGTGACAAGATCCAAGTGACTAAACGCTACAAGGTATCCTTTTCTATCGGTCAGTAGAATGAAATTTATTTTGATGTGGTAGACATGGATGCCTATTACCTATTATTTGGTAAACCTTGGCAGTTTGATGTTGCAGCACAACATGATGGTAGAGAAAATACATACAAGTTGCAAAAGAATGGAAAGAAATATACTTTGTTGCCGATGAACGAAAGTTTTAAACCCAAAACTTCTAAAGCAGAGGGTAAGGCTTTCCTAACAATAACCCATTCTGAGGCCTAATTTGAAGAGGTAATAAAGGAGACCAAAGAAGTTCATGGTCTGATTATGAGGCAAGTGCTAGTAACAGAGAAGAAGCAAGCTGCAGTAGAGCTTCTAGATGGTGTGAAGTTGTTGCTATAGGAGTTCAATGATGTCATGCCTAAAAAATTACCCATAGGGCTTCCACCTATAAGGGACATTCAGTATCATATTGATCTAGTTCTTTGAGCCAGTCTACCTAACTTACCCCACTATAGGATGAGTCCAAAAGAGGCAGAAGTTCTCAGATAGCAAGTAGAGGAATTATTGCATAAGGGGCATATTCAAGACAGCATGAGTCCTTGTCCAGTTCCAGCATCGCTGACCCTTAAGAAAGATGGAAGTTGGAGAATGTGTGTGGATAGCAGGGCCATAAATAAAATTAATGTGGGGTATAAGTTCCCTATTCCCCGACTGGATGACATGTTAGATATGCTTCATAGCTCTCAGGTCTTCTAAAAAATAGACCTTCGTAGCGGATACCATTAGATACAAATCAGACACAGAGATGAGTGAAAGACAACCTTCAAGATAAAAGAGGGGCTGTATAAGTGACTTGTGATGTCATTCAGATTGTCCAATGCTCTTAACACATTTATGAGGCTCATGAATCAAGTACTGAAACTGTTTATTGAAATATTTATGGTGGTGTACTTCGATGACATTCTGATATATAGTCAGTCAAAGGAGGAGCATAGAGCCCATTTGTGAGAAGTGCTTAATAGCGTTGCAGAAGAATAAATTGTATGCTAATCTGAAGAAGTGCAGTCTCATGACAAACAGACTATTATTTCTAGGTTATATCATTGAAGCAGATGATATTCGAGTTGATAAAGAGAAAGTCTAAGCTATAAGGGAGTGGTCAACCCCCAAAATAATATTCAAAGTGAGGAGTTTCCATGGGTTAGCTACATTCTATAGACGATTTATAAAGTGCTTTTATTATAAAGTTCCTGAAAAAGGGGAAGTTTTAGTAAAGAGAAAAAGCTGAGATCATTTTTGCAGTGTTGAAAGAAAAACTATGCACTACTCCTATTTTAGCACTACCGGACTTCCAAGCACTGTTAAAGTTGAATGTGATGCTAGTGGTATAGGGATATGTGTTGCATTGTCCCAACAGAAGAAGCTGGTAACTCAGTGATGCTAGGCGTAGGTGGTCTACGTATGACCAAGAGTTTTACTTTGTGGTTCATGCAGTGAAGACATGGGAGCACTATCTAATTAACAAGGAATTTATGTTGTATACAGATCATGATGCCCTGAAATATTTAAAAAGTCAGAAGAAAATTGATAAGGGTATGCATGCTAGGTGGACCCAATCTCTAGAGAAGTTCACCTTCATATTGAAGCATAAAGATGGCGTGTATAACAAAGTAGTTGATGCATTAAGCAGGCGTGCTAACCCACTTGTCACCATGAGTCAAAAGGCTATAGGGTTCGAAATTGTGAAGAGTCGATATATGCCACTGATAAAGATTTCCAGGGGGTGTGGGAAAACTGTGTAAATAAACACACTGATGATGACTTTCACATCCATGATGGCTTTCTTATGAAAGGAAATCAACTATGTATTCCCAAAACTTCCTTGAGGGAGAATCTAGTTCGTGATGTACACGGAGGAGGTCTTGCTGGTCATCTAGGGCTTGATAAGACCTATGCTGCAATTAAAGAGAGATATTATTGGCCCCACATGCGAAAGGATGTGATGCATCTTGTGCAGAGGTGCTATGTGTGCCAAACAGCGAAGGGTCAATCTCAGAATATTGACTTGTATACTCCTCTACCTATTACAAAGAATATTTGGGAGGATTTATCTATGGATTTTGTGCTCAGATTACCACAAACCTAAGACGGTGTGGATTTTGTTTTTGTTGTAGTAAATAAATTCTCTAAAATGGCTCATTTTATTCCTTACAAGAAGACTGCAGATGCAACCAATGTGGCCAAGTTGGTTTTCAAGGAGGTTGTACGTCTACATGAGATACCTAAATCCATTACTTCTAATAAAGATAGCAAATTCCTTAATCACTTTTGGAGGACTTTGTGGAAGATGTTTGATTCATCTTTGAATTTCAGCAACACAACTCACCCTCAAACAAATGGTCAAACAGAGTTAGTGAACAAAACCTTTGGCAATATTATTCAGAGTATTTATGGAATGGACCTAAGCAATGGGATTGTAGATTACTGCAGTCTGAGTTTGCCTACAATAGTGTTGTTCATAGTACCTTGGGCAGGTCACCTTTTTCTACTGTCTACACGAAGACACCACAACATGCTGTCGATTTGATTAAATTGCCCAAAATTCATGCAGCTACTGTAAATATAGCTAACTAGTGGCAGGACATTCAGACAGAGTTGAGACAGAAACTAGAACAAGCTAATGCTAGATATAAAAAAGCTACAGACCAACATTAGAGAGAACGAGTCTTCAAAGTGGGTGATCAGGTTATGGTGTGAGGAAGGAGCGATTTTCAGTAGGTACTTATAGCAAGTTACAACCTAAGAAATATGGACCCTATCCAATTCTGCAGAAGATTAATGACAATGCTTATATGGTGGGATTACGAGATGCCTTCGGCATTTCCAAAACATTTAATATGGCGGACATTTATCCTTACTACTCTACAGATGAACCTTTATATCCAAATGATCCAGTGCGCTTGAGATCGAGTTTTTCTCAGGTGGAGGGGACTGACATAGAACGATTGTAGCCGTTTTCCTAAGTTTGTATTATTTTTAGGGTGTTATCTTAATTTTCTGTTTTCTATTTCTATTAGGTTTACTGTCTTATTTAAATCCTTGTTTAGAGACGTTTTAAGGAAATGAAACATTTTGAATTCATATAAAATCAGAAGTTTTTTCTATTTTGTGTGAAATTTATCACTTTCTCGTTGTGTCATATTACAAGAAAATTTTGTTTGTCTTTAACTTGAAAACATACAAATTATCTATTGAATGATGAGAGGCTTGGAGGGATTATTTATGTGGTTAATAATATAACAAAATTTGAGTTAACAATTATGAGAGGACCACACTTTTTCTGTAGCATAGGAACTACATAAGTATAGCATAGTAATGTTGGATGGGTCTCCACTCTCAAGAAGGAAAAACAGACATCTAGTCTAGTCCTTGTTCATCTTCTAAGCATCTAAACACCTCTCTAAGTCCCATCGCATAGAGAAGTTGTTATGTTAAGAACTAACTGCAAATTCTGTAATAGAGTTGGGTGCCAGAAATCGCGACAAGCACAATAAAGATGCTGAAGAAATGGGAAGAAATAAGAGGAGGAAGAGAGGAGTTGGAGATAGAAGTGAATAAGGAGCTTCAAGACCTCTCAGCAGATATTATATCAAGAACAGCCTTTGGAAGCAGTTATGAAGAAGGGAAGCGCATATTCGCATTACAGGAACAACAAATACTCATCACCGCTGAGTCTCTGAGAAGTTTACCCATTCCAGGCCTCGGGTAATGTGAACATATACATACTAATTTTTTTGATTTAATGCTAGTCATTCTTCTGTATCCATTTTACAGGTTTATACCTACCAAGAAGAACAGGGAAGGGTGGAGACTAGAGAAGGAAATTCGTGAATCAGTGAGGATGTTGATCAAAGCTAACAGCTCTAAACCAGCTCAACAAAATTCAAGCAATCTACTTGGTCTGTTGATGTCTTCACATAAAAATCAAAATGGTGAGGAAGAAACTTTGGGAGTGGAGGAGATCATAGATGAATGCAAGACCTTTTACTTTGCAGGAAAGGACACTACTTCGAGTCTCTTAACTTGGGCACTCCTCCTTTTGGCATCACATCAAGAATGGCAAGACAAAGCAAGAGAAGAAGTGTTACAAGTTCTTGGGACAAAAGAGCTTCCAGTTGCAGAGGATTTACATAACCTTAAACTCGTACGTTTGAACATTCATACTTTTCACTTATAGAACAAACATTTCTATCATAGTTTCTGATAAATTGCATACAGGTAAGCTTGATAATCCATGAAACACTTCGATTATACCCTCCATCTGTCGCTTTAGGGAGACGAGCAACAAAGAATGTTAAATTGGGGATGTTGGAAATTCCTACTGGGACACAAATCATTATTCCCGCAATAGCAACACATTGTGATCAAGAGATGTGGGGAGATGATGCAAATGAATTCAATCCTTTGAGGTTCAATGAGCCTAGAAAGCACTTAGCTTCATATTTGTCATTTGGATTAGGCCCCAGAATTTGTGCTGGGCAAAACTTGGCCCTTTTCGAAGCAAAAATTGTGCTGGCCATGATCATTAGACATTACTATTTCATTTTGTCTCCTACATATGTTCATGCACCAACCATGGTCATCACCTTACAACCGCAGCACGGTGCCCAGATTCTGTTCACCATGGTTTCTTTATGTAGGTGAGATTATGTGATAACGTGTTTGAATAGACTTTTCTTTTTTATATCATGTTTTAACTTTGTGACATTATACTTGCTTAATTAAGATTGTTTTGAAGTACCAATTGTTGTCATTAACCACCTCTCTTAGGACCTTGTCACCCAATCTTAATAGTATTATGTTATGTGCCTTTGCAAAATCTTTTCCCTCTTCAATGTTCCCAAATTTTTTGGCATTTTTTCCCTCCGGCCATGTCGTGCAACCCTATTAAATAAGAACTACCCTCATCTTCACCTTCTACAAAATGAAATTATTTGAACCATTAAGTTTCTCAATATCTAACTTGTGAAGAGGCACCTTGACAGTAAAATTTATGTTATAATACCAATTATTAAGATATCAGTTGCTCTAATACCAATTGTTACGTAAAATGGAAGCAATATAGGAAGATAATAAATGAAGCAAAAATACAAAAATTTACATTGTTCAACCAAATGTATGACCTACATCTTCTTTTATTACTGTAAGAAATACAATATAAAATCATAAAACTAAAAATAATCACTAAAGTTATTTAACTAGTTAAATTTTTTATATTAATTTTAATAAAATTTAGAAGTCTTAATTGGATAATAAACTTCAATTTTATTAATATTAAATTTAAAGAACAGAGAAAATTTATCATATTTTCAACGTCAATAAAAGAAAACGTTTTGAAAATTTTGATTATTTTGGATATAATTGCATAGCTAAATGAAGACACAAGCAGATTCATATCCCTTTATCCTTTATATTAAAATCTTGAAATCTCAAGTGTTGCTTCAACTTTATTAGCTTTTATACACTTATTCTTCAAGCAATTCAACTTCGATTCTATTTTAAACAACTAGAGTTTAGATGCTACAAATTAAAGCTATAGTCTGTCATCAAATCCAAAAAATAATTCTATAGCTAGTGAGAAAGAAACTTCAGGAGTGGAGGAGATTATAGATGAAAGCAAGTCCTTTTACTTTGCAGGAAAGGAAACTACTGCAAATCCCTTAACTTGGGCACTACTCCTCTTGGCATTACATCAACAACGACAAGACAATGTTGGGAAATCTGGACCGGATCTGATCCGACCGCAGCCGAATAATCACGAAACTTTTTCGTGATTTTTGATTTCCCGAAAACCAAGATCTATTTAATTCTATAAAATGATTAACACGAATCAAAATAAAG
>JAOSBM010000006.1:2278440-2293521 GCA_027568955.1 Erythroxylum tenue
CAACCCCCCTGCATTACGTTGATGTTCATTTTCTCGTCCCCCCATTTTCTCTCTAGCTGTCGGTTCTGTCGCTACATGTGGGCCTCGGTTCCTTCTCACTGTCCATCTTCTTCCTTCTGCATCCATCTTCTTCCTTTGTCCGCTTCGGTTCCCTTCTGCATTTTTGTTATGCGTCAGTTGTTGTTCGGTTCCCTTCATCCTTCCCATCTTCTCGTGCTTTTGTGTATTGCTTCCTTCTACATCTTCGTTTATTCATCGATTGAGGTAAGTGGGTTTTGTTTTGTACTGAGTTTTGTGTACTGCTTTCATCATTTTCGAACTGTGTTTGAAGTTTGATTTTGTGGGTAATTATCGGTTTGGAATGAAAGTGTATCATAATTCGTACTTTAATTATTATCTTTAAATTGTTTCTAATTGTTGTTGTATTAAAATTAAACATTAGTAAGTAGAAAAACTAGTCCATATTATATTTCTTCTGTTGTGTACGGGTTAAGATTCTGTCCCAATTTCCCAACACAAGCAAGTGAACAAGCTCTGTTCTTTTACTAAAAATTTAGAGATAAACTTAGACTATGTTGTTTACTCATTCTATTGAACAATGTTACATGACCAACTGAAGAGTTATCTTCTTCCTGCAATGGATGTTGCTCTTATGTTTTTTATAGAAGTGTGTTTACTTGTGATGTGTAAGATCAATGGAATCTAGTAATGGTGCTGGTTCACAATACAATCTCACTTTAAATAAACCATGCTTGTTGTAGCTAATAGTAATCCACTGTCTGCCAAATAACTAAAAGTCCTATAACTATCAGTATCAAGAAACTCTTTTTTCTACATTTCTTTTGATATAATGAAAACTTCGTTCTCAATCCTATGGGAACTTTATAAGATTTATTTTATTCATATAGAAAATTATATCTCGAGTAGTTTTGAGTTTTAGGATTTGTTATAGGAAGTGGGCAGCAAGTATTTGCCACCTTACCTGTAGATAATAGTGCACATTCCTACATAATTTGGCATTACAGTAGCAGAAGTTAGTGTTCTTAAACTCTTTAGTGATAGCTGATTGGAAAGACTCAAAACTCTTCAGTAATAGCACTAAGATTATGCCATTAGAATGAGGAATGTAATTGTTAATTAGATTCTAATAGTTTGGCAAATAACTGAGTATATTACACTTGATTCCAAAATACCTATAAGATAAACTTATTTTCCAAACTGAACTCTTTAAGAATGAGCTTTTTGGAAAGGGAATTCAATTCCATCACATTCCATGCAATGACTATCATATGTTTTAAACAGAAGAAGAAGTCTTCTTATTTCTATTCGAATTTGTTCTGCTTACAGATGTTAAAAACCAGAAAGGCAATTTTGAAGCTATATATTTACAAATATGAGATTTATGATCATAACATCCAAAATGAACCCTAACAATGTAAACTATTCACCTCTTTCACCTAGAGATTTGCTCGAATGATATTACTTTATTGGTTACTCTTAGTTAGTTGACTTGGTTTAATTGGTTAATTGTTTTTGAACTTATTAGGTTTGCCTTATTTAATAAGTACTCTTACTATATCCATGTTGTTTGCAAAACTTATATGCCACTTAAAGTTCCCTTTTTGTCACTTTGTATTAATTTGTTCCTTCATTTTCTTCCCTCAGTATGGCCTTATTGGGTTTACTAATACCTTTTTATGAATCAAGAAAGTTCCAGTACCTACTTATGGCTCCTATTTGAAGTTAGCCAATGATGTTCACCTATAATTGATAATCATTTGGATAAAATTACAAATAGTTAGTAATTTGATATTGGAACAACTAAATGGGAATATGGAAAGTGAAGCTTACTCAAAATAGGGACCAATCAGCAAGCATATGCTTATAAAAAAACTCCTTATGATGCATCATATTTTTAGATTCCTTTGACCTACCTCTGTCATGTCTAATATAGCACATGTATGCTGACAAGTAATTCTAGTAATTTATCGCTACATACAAGTGCAAGTCATCTTCCCCAAACCAACTATAGTTTGCCGAAATTATATGTGCTTAAATTCGAACAAACTCCCATTACTGAAATAAGAAATTTAGTTGTTGGCATACTTATTTGGCTTTTGCAAAACTGCTTAAATTCATGGGCAAATATATCATGTCTACTTTTCATCTCCTTTCTTTTCATATTGAATCTATTCATCATAACCCTCCGCATTATCTCAAGCATCGTCAAAATAGGTTTTTATTGAGCCTCTTTAATTTAAGCATTGAAGCTCTTTAAATGATTGTTCAGTAGCATATGATATTTTACTCTCACAAATATATGTGCTCTTATACCACTTAACCAACAGAATGAAAGTGATCCAATCATATGCTTGCTTGATAACACTCTTCAATTTCTTTATGTACACATCATATTAATTATATGTATATTCCCTTGTTTCATTCTGTATCATATCCTTTACAACCTTTTTCATTTTAAGTTGCCTTTGTAAGTTAGTATGGACATGCCTCACAATATATATGCGATACTCCTAGTGTATTCTTTATTGAATACTTGCCCAAAACCTTGTTACCATAAGTAGAAACCTATTTACATACATATTTTAGTAAATTGAAATATATTCAAACTTAAAATGTAATAAAAATAATATGCATTGTCTATTAGATAGGAATACCTAACCAATCTCCTAACAACATTCGACATCTTGCTATAAACACTTCAAAAATCATCTCCAAGAAACTATGTTCTCTATGGGAACAACCTTCCAAGTAACGGAAAATATATCATTGTTGGAATCTACACCACTAATTATGGCAAGTTTGCCTATATATTTATACTTTAAATGATAGACATCTAAATAAATTATTGGCTTATAAGCTACTAAGAATCCCTTTTTGCATGCACCTAGGCACATGTATAAGCACTTAAATGCTCCAATCCATATAACTACTTCAAGATGAAAGAACTTCCATTATTAAACTAAAATATAGCCAATTCATAGCTTCTTCATTTCCTTAATTTTCACATGCCTCATCTATCGACAATTGTAATGCTCTAGCCTTTACTTTACATGCCTTCTTCTCAATAATTTCTATATTGAAGTCCTTGAATAAATGACCCTTCTAACTATTGATATCTTAATTGAGGTTATCTATAAAATATAACAGGTATTTTAGTAATCCAATTAGAATCACAACTCTTATTATAGTGATCTAGCTTATGTTCGTGATTAGGCTAGCATATCTTGATCTAGAATGCTTCTTTTTACTGTGTTTATGATGAATGTACCCTTTATCAGTAGCATATTTGATCTTATTCATTGTCTTCTTTGCTTTGTTTTGGTTATCTTCTTTGGCTATCAGCTCATTCTAGCTCTGTCATCTTCTTCCTTCAAGTGCTTCAGTGACTTCTTCTACGTGTCGGTTGAAGTAAGTGAGTTTTGTTATTTAGTAGATTTTTGTTTACTTCGTTTAATTTGGGTATTTGTTTGTGATTTGAACCTCCCATTTGAATTTTTAACATTTTTAATGTTAATGGCCTGCACCAACCGAAACTTTCGTGATATGAACTTCGGTTTATTATTGAATTAATATAGGATGGGTTTGACTTATAGTCCCAAATATCTTAATTATGTCAATGGGTTATTTCATTGATGTTCTCTGAAATGATTAGGTTCTCTTTACTTTCATGTGTGAATCTTTACATGCATCTTTGTTAATATAATAATAATTTTCTTCTAAACATATTACACAATTTGTATATGTTACAATAATGTATTAATCAAAGTATTTATATTTTTATCTTTACTTATTATATTTGTTACTAGTACATAATTAATTTAGGTTAAATATCAAACTTCTAACATTAATTTTAAATTTCAATAACAATATCTAAACCATTCAATTAAATACTCCAACTTTATAAAATTAAGTTATTAGTTTTATGTTCCCATACCAAATCAAGCTAACCAAGAATTTTCCCTCTCATGTTTCGATACCAAATTATAAGGAGTAATTAGGATTTTCTTGTGAGTTGGGAGACTCAAGAAACTTAGGAGGTGAAAATAGAAGGTTTGAGTTTGGAACTTAAGATTTGAGAGGTGAAAATTCCGCTAGCGTAGATTTAAACTTTCTCATAATCCCTGTAGACACGACTCGGTTCTTACCGATTTATTATTCACTTCGAAAATCGTGCACTTGCGGTTAACGAATAGTCTGTTTTTTTAATTTGTATATAGGTTGACTTCTTCCCAACAACCTTTAACTTTCACTTATCATCGAAATTGGAGTTGAACATCTACCACCAAAGAGACAACGTGATATGATGTGACTCAGGTTCAGACAACGATTCGGAGGTACTTACTGTCAAGGTGAACCATCACACTCTGTAGCTACAACTGAATTCAAAGGTTTTCCGTAAATAATATCTATCAGCTAAATGACATTTTTCTTGTAGATGTCTAACTTGTGAAGAGGCACCTTCACAGTAAAATCTATGCTATAATACCAATTATTAAGATATCAATTGCTCTAATACCAATAGTTACACAAAATGGAAGCAATACAGGAAGACAATAAATGAAGCAAAAATATAAAAATTTACATTGTTTAACCAAATATATGACCTATATCCACCTTATAAGGAAATAAACTTCTTTTATTACTATAAGAAATACGATATAAAATGAATAGATGACAATAACCTTTATAATCTCCCAAAGGAAGTTTAATTACATTGAAATTTTATTTCTACTGAAGTCTAAGATCATTGAAATTCTATTTCTATATATGTTTGATGATACTAAAACCTATTTTTGTCCATCTTGACAAATTCCTTACACTTAACTCCAACATTGGTTTACGTCTGACTTAGAAATCTCTTTGATTAGTACAAAACCGATGTCGGCCCTATATTTTTATCTATTGTCAACTAATTTATGAAATTTCACTATTCTTTAAAATTTTATGTTATATCTCATAAAAAGGTATCTTATATGTTGATCCATTTAAAACCACTTATGAAATTAATTTCTTTTTATTTGAAGTGAAATAATAAAAACTTTACTCAAAATGAGTATTTTTCTCCAACTCATTTGTCCCTACAAGGATTCATTGCAACACTAAAATAGTTAAACAACATTTCAAACTTTTGATTGTATGAAAAGTTATCTAAAATTGATGAGATAATAATTTCGTAAGTTCTTAAATCTTTTTTTTTTTCTGCTACAAACAATGTCTTCGACTAGATCATTCTAATTTTAATTAGATTTCAATAATTTCTTAATTAATAAAACTAAAAATAACCACTAAAGTTATTTAACTAGTTAAATCTTTTATATTAATTTTAATAAAATTTAGAAGTCTTACTTGGATTATAAACTTCAATTTCATTAATATTAAATTTAAAGAACAGAGAAAATTATCATATTTTCACCATGAATAGAGGAAAACATTTTGAAAATATTGATTATTTTGGATATAATTGCATAGCTAAGTGAAGGCATAAGCAAATTCATATCCCTTTATCCTTTATATTAAAATCTTGAAATCTCAAGTGTTGCACAAATTTGCTACCACTAATTTCAACTTTATTAGCTTTTATACACTGATTCTTCAAGCAATTCACCTTCAATTCTATTTCAAACAACTAGAGTTTAGATGCTATAAATTAAAGCTATAATCTGTCATCAAATCCAAAATATAATTCTATAGCGAGTGAGGAAGAAACTTCAGGAGTGGAGGAGATCATAGATGAAAGCAAGTCCTTTCACTTTGCAGGAAAGGAAACTACTGCAAATCCCTGGGCACTACTCCTCTTGGCATCACATCAACAACGGCAAGACAAAGCACGATAAGAAGTGTTTCGTGCTTCCAAGTTGCAGAGGATTTACGATGAACTGTATGTATTCCATCTTGTTTAACTTAATTTCGTGTTCTTTTTCTTTTTTTCCTCTAGTTTACAATATACCATGGACGCTACTTTAAAAATCACAGAGATAAATGAAACATCCTACTGTCACAGTCTTTGACCATGTTTCTTACAATTCTTGTCATAATCTTGAAAACAACTGGAATTGTGTGCTGAACTTGTGGAAGTTTGTTAGCGGCAATGTTCATATTTTCCATGAATGTGGACGTTTGTTAGGGGCCATACTCAGATTTTCTACGCTTGTGGAAGTTTTTTAGGGGCAGCACTCGTATTTTACTCAATTTCAATATATAAAACCAGCAAGCCACTTTCTTCACAGCTTTAAACTACTCTCCTGAGCTGAACCCTGACTTTCTCTCTTTCTCTAAGAGACAGGAGTTGAAGCATGGACGTTCTTGTTCTTCTCCAAGTTACTGCAGCCCTTTTACTTACTTTCTGCATCTTGAAGCTCATATACGTAACTATATGGGTACCCTTCAGAATTCAAGACCACTTCAAACGACAAGGCGTTGATGGGCCTGGTTACCTTCCGATCATCGGAAACGTCCTGGAGATGCGTCGGTTTTACGTTAGAGCTAATGCAAAAGCTATGAGTTTCAACCACGACGTGACTCGCAGGGTTTTGCCTTATTACCACGAGTGGTCTGGAGTGTACGGGAGGACTTTCCTTTGTTGGATCACGTGGAGGCCGATGTTGTTGATTCACGACGCGGAGGTGATAAAGGAAATTCTGATCAACACGAATGTGTCGTTTAAGAAGAGTGACCTCCCTCCTCAGGTTCAGATGCTCTTCACACAGGGGCTTCTTGGACTAGAAGGAGAGAAATGGGCTGTTCACAGGAGAATTTCAAACCAAGCTTTCAACTTGGAGCGAGTTAAGGTGTTCTCTACTCTTATATTTCTTATATTTCTTATATTATCCGGTTTGTGTTCCGAGATGTAAGGAAAGGGTTCATCAGATTCCTTACATCTTCCCAAGTCCTTGGACCAGAGTTGTTGTGTGGCGAACTGATAGCAAATCTTTGTAATAGAGTTGGGTGCCAGAAATCGCGACATGCACAATGAGGATGCTTGAGAAATGGGAAGCAATAAGAGGAGAAAGAGAGGAGATGGAGATAGAAGTGAATAAGGAGCTTCAAGACCTCTCAGCAGATATTATATCAAGAACAGCTTTTGGAAGCAGTTACGAAGAAGGGAAGCGCATATTCGCATTACAAGAACAGCAAATGCACCTCGCCGCCGAGTCTCTGAGAAGTTTAAACATTCCAGGCCTCAGGTAATATGAATACATATACATAGTAATTTTTTGTTTCAATGGTAGTCATTCTTATGTATCCATTTACAGGTTTATACCTACCAAGAAGAACAGGGAAGGTTGGAGACTAGAGAAGGAAATTCGTGACTCAGTGAGAATGTTGATCAAAGACAACGGTTCTAAAGCAACTCAACAAAACTCAAGCAATCTACTTGGTCTGCTGATGTCTTCACATAAAAATCGAAATGGTGAGGAAGAAACTTTGGGAGTGGAGGAGATTATAGATGAATCCAAGACCTTTTACTTTGCAGGAAAAGAAACCACTGCGAATCTCTTAACTTGGGCACTCCTTCTCTTGGCATCACATCAAGAATGGCAAGACAAAGCACGAGAAGAAGTGTCACGAGTTCTTGGAACAAAAGAGGTTCCAGTTGCAGAGGATTTACAAAATCTTAAACTTGTATGTCAAAATATTCATAACTTTCACTTGCAAGTGACAGAACAAACTTTTGATTATGGTCACTTATAAATTGCAGGTGAGCTTGATAATCCATGAAACACTTCGATTATACTCTCCATCTGTCGGTTTAGGGAGAAAAGCAACAAAGAATGTTAAACTGGGGACGTTGGAAATTCCTGCGGGGACACAGATCATTATTCCCACAATAGCAACACATCGTGATCAAGAGATGTGGGGAGATGGTGCAAATGAATTCAATCCTTTGAGGTTCAACGAGCCTAGAAAGCACTTAGCTTCATATTTGTCATTTGGATTAGGCCCCAGGATTTGTGTTGGCCAAAACTTGGCCCTTTTTGAGGCAAAACTTGTCCTAGCCATGGTCATCAGGTGTTACTCCTTCGTTTTGTCTCCTACGTACGTCCATGCCCCATCCATGGTCATCACGTTACAGCCTCAGTACGGTGCTCAGATTCTCTTCACCAGGATTTCTCCCTAGTCGAGAAGTATTTCATTAGGTCTTTCAGCACACTTTTCACTCTTTTTAGAAATAATTACGAGGCCTGGATGTCTTTTTTTCACCAATACAAATGTTAAAAGTCACTTAGCACTAGTTTGTTACTTGTAATTAAGCTCTCTACATTATGTTATATTATCCAACAACTCTGTTGCCTATGTAACATGATATAGATGCTCTAAAAAATTAAGATGGTGACCACTCAATCTGAGTACGAATTATATCGATTTTTTAAATTAGATTTAAACAATTTCAATCTGGATCGATTCAAGATTAAAATAAAGTAGTTTTTATCAAACTTATCAAAAAGATTTTATTTTAGACAATTGTTTCTTCAGTTTGGGAAAAAAAAAGATAATGTTTTATCTAAACAATAATGTTTCCTGTTTAATTTAATTTAATAACTTTTATTATTAAAAATTAACTAATTTATTATTAATTAGTCAGTTTTTGTAAGTAATTTAATTTTTCAAAATTAGAACATATCAATTGATATTTAATAATCTCTTTTTTAATAATTCTATTTCAAAAAAATTTAATTTTTATTATACATCAATTCAATAACGATCTAATACTAATGAAATATTTAAATTTAAATTTTATTAATTTAATTTAATTTAATTTATGATCTGAATTTTAAAGTATTAATAATTATATTGAAGATAATCCCGTAATTATTTTGAGTCAACGCTTTTATTGTCTCATATCCATAACATACAGGCCTACAGAGATTTAGATTTTTTTTATTACATTAGATATTCCGGTTTAATCGGACTAATTCTAAGCCTTTAAGATCCCACCCTAAAAGTCCTAGAGAAGGTAAATCTAGAACTTCAAGATCCATCAGATTTTTACGTAGCCTGTATATTTCTGCGTATAAGGAATTGTCGTATACTTAATTGGTCAATTCCTGATTAATCACCGCCCCTGCTCAGCATCAGTTCTCAGCAACCCTATGTTTATTGATATGATCACAAGTTGTTTTCACTGAATCAAAAGAAAATTATTGGACGTAACATCCTTTAATCTATAAATATGTTTCCTTCAGGTTTTTTATATTTTAGAAATCACACCTATTGCGTTGACATTCACATTTGTTATTTGCTCTTGTGACGTGAATCTTAACGTCGAATGGGTTGAAAAATCACATCGACTAAGCAAATTAACTATAATGGAATATATTATTCTCAAAATCCCATATTAACACAGCATCGAGTTCGTCACTCCCCGTCTCTTCACTTCCTTAATCACTATAATCATGCTTCTTACATTTCTTGTCATGTTGTTAACAACTGTCGGAGTTGTGTCTACGATAAACTTTGTGTACCACATCTTATGGCTTCCTTACAAAATCCAATCTCACTTTCTTAAACAAGGCGTTCGCGAAATGCGGATCTGCCGTTTGGCGGCGGAGGCCGTATCTAAACCGATGACCCTGGATCACAAAATCCTTCCCCGCACGTTTGCTAGGTATCACGTATGGTCTGCTCTGCATGGTACCACTTTCTTGTACTGGTTAGGAACCAAGCCCGTATTGGTTATAGCCGACCCGACCATGATCAAGGAGGTTCTTATGAAAACGGGTGGGTCATTCTAAAAGGGGTGCGCCGATCCATTGGTGAGGGAGCTCCTTGGAAAGAGAGGACTCATTGAACTGACGGGCGAGGAATGGGGTCTTCATAGAAGGATTTGTAGTCTGGCCTTGATCAAAACTCAATTTTTATTTCTGGAACTTAAGATCCAAATGAGCAGACCTAATTTTGAGCAAGTCATTTGATAACTTAAAGCCACTGGGTCGAGTTGTTGGAGTGAAGAGATATAAGATCAAAAGATTTTATGTTCGATTTCTCCTACCTACGCTCTTTCGATCGAGTCTGTCATATAAGATTTGTCTAGTACGAAATATCGATTGACGTAATTTACCGGCTATTGCATTAATCTGAAGATTTACTTAGTGCACATCCAAAAAATAGCGACTGCGGATTCCTCTGTTTAAAAAAGAAACTTAAAACACAAACCCGACTAATAAATTGTTATTGAAAATTGAACAAAGTATTAAAATAAATTGAATTTAAAAACTGAAAATCGAAAAAAAAGAATATAAATTACTAACTCAATTCAATTTTTTAATTATTAGAATTTACTTTATTAATTTCATAATAGGCGAAGTCGAACTTCTGTCGTCCCTGGAATAAATGGTGAATACAGGCTTGTGTTTTATAAAGGTTAATGCATCTAGTTCTATTCTACGCAGGGTTGGGTGCCAAAAATGGTAGAGATTACGTCAGAGATGCTTGGGAAATGGGAGGAAAAAAAGGCAGTACTGGCAAAGATGAAGTGGAGATTGATGTACACAAGCAACTCCATCAACTCTCCGCTAATATTATGCTGCAACAATGTTCGGAAGCAGTTTTCAAGAAGGGAAACGTATTTTTTGTTGAGATGAGTTGTCTTGGGCAGCATGAAGTGTTGAAATTAGTGGAGGAGTTAGCAATGACAATGAAGATTAGGAAGAAAAGAAAGCTGAAGGGAAAGATGAAGGAATTCAAATGCAAGTGGAAATTGAAGATGATGATCCTAAGCATAATTCAACAATGTATGAATCAAAGTAATGAAGATACAAGTCAAATGAATGAAGCACAAGGCAAAGGAGAATGGAAAATGAAAGAAGCAGATGATCGGATGCACAATAAAGATTGAGAATAAATTCAGTTACTTGTCAGTTACTTAAAGGAAGAAGTAACCAGGAAGGAAATAACCAGAAGTGCAGGGAAAAAACCAACAGGAGGTTGAAGCAAATTACAAGAAGTTTAATTAGCAAAACCTAGTTTAGTGCTAATCAAAGGCAAGAAGCTTAATCTACAACTGACAATCAGATTTGGATGTCAGTCTTTTGGTGTTGGAAAATCAAGTTGCAGCTGAAAAATGTGTGTTGTTCATGCTGTACAAGTTTCAGTTTTTTTTTTCAATGTTGGTTTTAGTTAGGCTAAAGACAAATGAAGTTACTTTTGTGTCTTGCCATATCAGAAAATGGTTGTACAAGGCTAGTTATTACTCATCAGATTATGTTTTTATCTTTCAGTTTTTTACAAAAGATGCAGCAGAAAATATAAAGCTCGTCATCTTCTTCATTTTCATATGTATGAAACTATCAATACAAAAATTTTCTGTTGAAGTTCCATTACTCTTGTTATGTTTTTTATTCACGGTAGTAGTGAGTAGTTGAATAGAAAGGTGAAAGAAGCAGTAGTTGATGTTATTCAGTTCTCAAAATCTGAAGCTTGTTTTAGTATGAAAATCTCAAAACTTACCGATACACTCATTTTCCGATTCAGTCACTTTGTTCTGTCTTGTTTTGTCAATTTTGTTGAGTTTTCAGAAGTAAATTAGTACTGAGGAGTGAGTAGCTGAAGTAGTCATTACACATTCAGAAGTTGGAAAAAAAAAACCAGAATTTCACTGTTCTATTCGAATACAACAGTAGAGCTCCATTCTTTCCATTACACACAAAACCAAACACCTTACATACAATGATTTGTGAGAGACTTTAGCTACAATTTAGGAGTAGTATCATACATTCAGATTACGAAATAGAGGAGACAAAAATTGCAACATTTTCTGGTGCAGAGAGCAGACGTGAACAGAGTACACCAAGTACTTGACGATTTGCATCAGCAGATTTGAAGTTCGACAGGTCGATAGCTGAAGCTTCTATTTTCAATCCTCAAGGGGGCACCTTTCTAGATTTTTGAGCTACAAGAAAAGCTTGCTCACCATGCCTCCATTGCCTCCAAGTTTATTCCTATCTTCAGGTCTGAACATAAACAAATTGCCAATTGGTTTCTTCTTTATTCTCCATGGAATAAGTGGCTTGATTTTATAACCTTGCCTCTTCCTTCTGTCATTACAGGTTTTTGCAAACTGCAACAAACAGAGAGAGGTGGAGACTAGACAAAGATATTGATCGATCAATCCGAAAGGTAATCGACAGTAACAACATGAGAGAAGAGAACGCAAGAAACTTGTTAAGCTTGCTAATGTCTTCCTACAAGAATCACAATGGTGAAGCAGATGAATTGGAAATTGAAGGAATAGTCGATGAATGCAAGACGTTTTACTTTGCAGGAAAGGAAACAAGTGCCAATGGCTTGACATGGGCAATTGTACTCCTATCAATCCATCAAGATTGGCAAGTCAAGGCTCGTGAAGAAGTGACTCGAGTTCTTGGTGACGAAGAGAGTCCCACTGCAGATACACTAAGTGAACTTAAGCTTGTGAGACCATTTTCTCACTTTCTGCAACTTTTTACTAAATCACTCATTAATCGGTTGCTGTGGTTTATGATCGACAGATACAGATGATCTTAAACGAAACACTTCGACTCTATGCTCCTATCACTTTTTTGGTCAGGAAAACTTGCAAGGATGTTCAACTTGGAGGCCTCAATATTCCTTCTGACACACAACTTGCCCTTCCAATAATGGCTATCAACCACGATGTTCAGATATGGGGAGAGGACGTAGATGAATTCAATCCAGAGAGATTTAGTGAGCCTAGAAAACACTTGTCTGCTTTCTTTCCATGGGGTTTGGGACCTAGAACCTGCGTGGGACAGAATTTAGCGATGGTTGAGGTTAAAATTGCTCTCTCTATGATCATTCGTCGATACTCATTTACATTATCACCAACATATGTACATGCACCTATAATGATCCTGACTGTTCAGCCTCAGTATGGAGCGCAGCTAATTCTCAAAAGAGCTTGAAATAGAATTAGTTTGAATGTAAGATTACAGATGCTAGATAAAAATTAGTGTTTCATGTGTCCTAGTCTGCAGGAATTAGTTAATACTTGGTACAATTTGTTTTGCTTACTAAGATTTTAGGAGTCAGTTTATACTTTTATGTATTTTTGTTCAACCTAATTATTAATGTAATCTTTGGCAGTTCACTATCAACATCTAATTAGCTTTCATTTTCTTCTAAAATTAAGTAAATTAATACTGTGTAATATTTAGTTTATTTGTTTCTTGAATTGTATAATCTTTGATTCTTCGCTTTGATAGTTATTATGATCATTCGAGCATATTGATGGAGAAATTCTTGAAATCAAAGAGTTATACCAAGTTATTTTGAATGGAATTCTACAGCTAGCATTAGGCACAGCAATGTCTGATCTACAGAAAGCATAAATTGAAGGTATGAAGTTAAAGGATCTTAAGGTAAAGAAATATCTATTCCAAGCTATAGACCATTCATTTGTGGTGACCATTCTCTTAAAGGACAGTTCCAAGTCTATTGCCCAAATCATTACCAATTTCCCTTTATACTAAAGTTAAAAACCAATCTATTAATTACTAGTCAGTTGCAAAAGAAGGGTAACGAGATTTTCATTAAACATAGAGTATGTTAAATTCAAGATGGCAAATTGGGATTAATCGCTCAAGTTGCAATGATAACAAACAGAATGTTTTCTCTTTACCTCAACAATATTAACGAGTCTATGTTTTATAGCAAAATTAGATGATCAGGATTGAATGTGGCACTTTCGCTATGCTTATCTCAATTCTGAAATTGATAAAGCTGTTACAAGTTCAAATCACAGAAATAGTTCTTTTGTAAAAATACAAAAAGAAGGCTACATACATTATAACCTTCCCATATCCCGCAACGCGAAGAATCTTGTACATTAGGTACCTCAATTTCATCTCAATTCTGAAAGTTTGCAGATACTTCCACAAAAAAAGTATGGTTATTGGTCTCCCGCATTTCACCAACACCTCAAATGTGTACGAAGAGTGTATAGCCAGTAAACAACATTAAGCAGAGCAAGAAATCTATCAGAGATGTACATTTTGATACTTGTGGCCAAGTAATCATGATTCAATAGAAGTAAACGATATATTAACACCTTCATTAATGAGTTGAGTAGAAAACTTGGGGTTTACTTCTTACAGGAAAAGCTTGGAGCTTTGATAGCTTTTAAAAGCTATAAAGAAATGGTTGAAAAAGAAATAGGAAATCTAATACAAGTACTGCAGACTGGTCGTGGATGGAAATTTAATTCACATGAATTTCAAATTTCTACAAAAAGCATTTCATCAAAAGGCAATTGATAATAGTCTACACCCCATAACTAAATGGTGTGTGTGGAAGAAAGAATCGCACAATCCTAAACATGGTGAGAAGTCTATCGCAATCCAAACATAATTTATCCAAAAGCTAATATTTGGAATGTTCACATTTTGGATAGGAGTCTAACGGTTGAGAATATGATACCAGAAGAAGTATGGAGGAAGGAGATCAAATGTCAATCGCTTTAAAATTTTTAGATGTATTGTTTATGCCTATATGTCAAATGAGAAAAGAAGAAAGTTGGGCAACAAAAGAAAAAAATACATTTTTTTTGTGTTAATGATTATTTTAAAGCTTAAAAATTGTATAATCATAGCACTAAAAAATTATTATTAGTCGAGATGTAATTTTTATTAAAGAAAATATTTGACATTTGAATACAACTTCATCTCAACAGTATATTCTTGCAGATTTTGATGAATACAATTTGAAGGATGTCGAATCCACCAAAAATAATTCTCAAACACCAAGTAAATATAAATTGCGCACAGTGGTAAATGGGGTCGATCCACAGAGAATGGAATAAATTGATTCTATTTAAATACCAAGAAACAAATGAAATTAATTAAAAAGGGGGTTTGGAGTTTTCTACTAAAACTACTAATTAAACTAATCACTAATGAATTTGTAACTCAATTAATATTAAATGAAATAACAACTATGATCTAACTAGCAAAGAACTCAAATAAAATTGATTAACTCAATAAACGATAACTTAGCCAGGGAATTCCTAATTATGCTTAGACCGCGATCATCGACTCAAATATTTTCTTTGGTTTAAAATAGGTT
>JAOSBM010000006.1:2293621-2309600 GCA_027568955.1 Erythroxylum tenue
AGCTTCAGAAATTCTGTAGTAGAACGGTAAAATAAAAACATATTTATTATTCAACTCGAAAAGCATAGATGATTTATACACCCAACCAATAAAGTAGCTTCCATCGCCATGTAGCATATGATGAAGTCCTTTCGGCCGAAACACAAACCTTGTGATTGGAGTATTGTAATTTGTACGTTTTACTTCCATTGCATGCTAACAACGCAGACCATTGTCCTCTGGTCTGCGTTGTTCAACGCAGACCAGATGACGTCTGCGTTGAACAACGCAGACGTCTGGTCTGCGTAGACCACTCAGACGAAGGTCTGTGTTGAACATACAGACCTTCGTTTGCGTTACCCAGATTCAAACGCAGAAAAATAATAGTTAACGATAAATAAAAATATAAGGATAACCTGAGAAGACGAGGGAGAACGATATGCAGAAGAAACAAAAGGTTGGCTGGTAGAGAAACAAAAAATACGATGAGCAGAGAAACAAAAGTTCGGCTGGTTAGCGAAATAGAAAAGACTTTTGAGAGGGTTTTTATACGGAAGTGACGGAAAGTTGAGGAAAAAGAGCTTTCCAAAAAAGCTAAAATTTGGACTTTTTAGAAAAGTCCAAATTTTAGCTTTTAAAAAAACTGTATTTGAGCTTTTTAAAAAGCTGTTTCTACTTCAAAAGTGTTTTTAAAATTTATAGCCAAACACTAATTTTTTTCTTAAAACAACTTTTGCTGTAGACAAAAATACTTTTAGACCCTCCAAAAGCTGAAACAAACATACTATTAAAGTTAATATTTAATGAGTTCTGGTTATCCAAAAATTATATTGACAGTTTATTTATTTAAAATTATCAAAAATAATTTTATTATAATTTGAAATAATATTAATGCTATTTTTTTTGAACATAATATTAATGCTATTTTAAAAAATTAAATACAACCTAATACCATAAATAATAATTAAAAATGTTAAAACAAATGTTTGAGAAACCAGAAATTTTCAAGTGCCTCTGTCTCTGAAATACCGTAAATGGAAGCGCAACTAATATAATATTCGGACAGGGGTTCTCCATGACAGGAGACAACATTTTATTATAGTTTCTGTGTGTCTGGTCTGAATATTGATTGACGTTTGACACATATAACGAGGAGGAAGTTTCTGAAGATTCGTGCCATAAAACCCAAGTTTTACGTTTCTTTTTGTTGGGCTGATTCTTGTTCGTTTACTCTGTCACATTGCCTGTTTACAAGGAAGACACACAAAGATGGGATTTTTATCAAAGGTGGGTCGGAGAGAAAAGGGTCAGTCAAGTCGTGGATCGCGAATCGCCATAGCTATCTTGATCGGGATTCTATTGGGCTGTGTCTTCGCTGTGTTTTATCCTGATGGGTTCTTCAGTTCGTATCAGGCTGTCCCCAATGTTCGTAATATGAAATCAAGTCTCCAGGTTCAGATCTTTGGTGCTCCATTAGTCAAATTTTGAACTTTTTTGTTTTTTATGTTTGTGGTTCTTCGTACTGATATGAGTAGGCCGACTCTGTGTTTAAGTTGAGTTTTTGCTTTAGTTGCTCGCTTAGTTGGGTTATAATTGAGCTTTTCCCAGTGAAATTTGGTTCTGATCTGGACAATCTCGGTGTCTCACCTGTAATTTATTTTCTTCACTTGGTGAAGATATGGAAACAAGGACCTAAAATTGGAAATGTACTAATGTTTTTAATTACTTTAGGAACGTCAAAATTTCCCTAAAAACTACTGGTTCATGATTGATCAATCTCCAATCTGTTTTTAGTTCTTGCTTCTTGCTACATTTTGCATTTTTTATTTCAATTGAGGTTAGCTTAACATGATTGTTGGTTCTTGGCTTGTATATTTGACGATTTAATATGAAAGATGAATCTTTCACTTTCATGTTTTTGGAACCTAGTGTGCTCTTTGCAACTACTCTTTCACTTTCATGTTTTTGGAACCTAGTGTGCTCTTTGCAACTACTTTGGTTGAATATGGGAAATGCCATTTGAATTTGACATCCTTTTGTTTATCGATATCCTAATGGATGGCAATTTATGGGTGCTTTTTTTAGAGTGGTTCACCTTCATGTGAGTCACCTGAACGAGTTAAAATGCTAAAAGCGGACATTGTATCACTGTTGGAGAAGAATGCTCGGTTGAAGAAGCAAGTTAGGGAGCTGAATGAAAAGTTAGTGATGACTGGACAAGGAAAGGATCATGCAGAGAAGCAGGTATTGGTGCTAGGTAAAACGCAGAAAGCTGGTCCTTTTGGTACTGTCAAGGGTCCGAGGACTAATCCGACTGTTGTTCCTGACGAGTCTGTGAATCCGAGATTGGCAAAACTTTTGGAAGAAGTTGCTATTGGCAAGGAGGTTATAGTTGCACTTGCAAATTCAAACGTGAAAGGTATGCTAGAGGTCTGGTTCACAAGCATTAAGAGAGTTGGCATACCCAATTACCTGGTTATTGCATTGGATGACCACATATTAGATTTCTGCAAGTCAAATGATGTTCCCGTTTATAAGAGAGATCCAGACAAGGGCATTGATTCAGTTGGAAGAGAAGGAAGTAATCATGCTGTTTCTGGATTGAAGTTTCGTATTTTAAGGGAGTTTTTGCAGCTTGGCTACAGTGTTCTTCTCTCAGATGTTGACATAGTATACTTGCAGAACCCATTTGATTACCTATATCGTGATTCAGATGTTGAATCTATGAGTGATGGTCATAACAATTACACAGCTTATGGATTTGATGATGTGTTTGATGAACCTGCCATGGGTTGGGCACGTTATGCTCATACAATTAGAATCTGGGTCTACAACTCAGGTTTCTTTTACATAAGGCCAACAGTTCCATCCATTGAGCTGTTGGATCGTGTGGCTGGTCGTCTGTCCCGGGATCCAAATTCATGGGACCAAGCAGTTTTCAATGAGGAGCTCATTTTTCCTTCACATCCTGGGTATGACGGGCTTCATGCAGCAAAGAGGACTATGGATTTCTTAATGTTCATGAACAGTAAGGTACTTTTCAAGACAGTGAGGAAAGATGCTGCACTGAAGAAAATAAAGCCTGTAATTGTTCATATAAATTACCACCCAGATAAGCTTCCTAGAATGAGAGCAGTTATTGAATTCTATGTTAATGGTAAGCAAGACGCATTGGAGCCTTTTCCTGATGGTTCTAGTTGGTAAGGAAATGGCAAGTGCAAATTCTATAGGTTGCTCAAGTTTCATTAAATACTGCCCTTTATAGAGGGAACTACATGGATCAACTTGTATACTTTTCGATAATCATCCAGGACCGGGCCGAAACGATGTTGTTGCATTGCATTTGATGAACCTTTGTTGTTACACTGGTTTGACAATAGTGATTACTGTCGAGAACCACAAGTTCTTATTTCAATGGCATTCTTAGTTGGAGATAACCAGGAATAGAAGGTGATGAAATTGATGCATGTGTAAATTCTCAGTTGAATGAAATTGTTAAAGTTTTAAAAGATTAATCACTCAATTCAAAATTTTAAAAACTTAGATATTGAATTAAAAAAATCTCAAAAAATTAACCACTTTGTTCTTTGTCTTTTTCCACAAATAGGACCTGAACTTAGGTAATCTATCTATAACCAGGATGTGAAACTAAGGCTACGTTTGGTTGAACGTAAGGTTTTTAATGGAATAGAATGGAATGGAATGATTTATAATGGGATGGAATGTAAATGAATGTAATATTAAAAATTTGATGTTTGGAGGGCTGGAAAAGTTCATAATGTAATATAGCAAAATGTTGTTCGGATGAAGGATTTATAATGTAATATAGTGTAAAATTGTTTATCATTTTACATTCCATCCTAAACCCTCTAAATTGAAGATTTTTCATTTTTACTGTTTAGGATGGAATGAGATGTAATATAAAACACTCATTTTCTATCTCATTCCATTATAAACTCTCTTCACAAACAATGGAATAATATTACATTTTATTCTATTCTATTAATAAACCTCCTACGAAACATAACCTAAGTGAAAGTCAAACTGATGATGAAGAATCAACGGATGAGTTTGTGGTTAAGAGTGAAATGCTACTCGTACCTTAATTGAATAAAACCTCATTTCAACACTTTGTAAATATAAATATAATAATTCACTAATTATTTTATTTTAGAAGATGAATTAATAAATTTGGTGTCTTAAATTAGAAAACATAAAAGAGAGTTATTTTGGGGACTTTAATATTAGAATGATCATCTAAAAAGCTTAGAAATGTGAACATCAGTTTTGTTATAAGCTACAGGACGGGTACTCGAAATCCTCTGTTTCCAAAATAGTGTTCCAATTATGTGCCAGGTAATTTTGTCCACATACTTATGTGAATCTTACATAATATATAAGAGGAATTAACTAACACATGATTGAAACTGATTAACTGGAACAGATGATTTGCTCTTCAAGATAAGAGCCTCAGAATGACAAATGAATTTGTCATTAACTAATTTATTAATAAATTATTAATAATAAAATTGATTATTATTTTTATAATCATAAATTTTATAGTTATTATTCTTCAAATTAATATTAAATAATACCCACTCCTCAAAGCTTTACTCAATCAATACTTTGGAATTTTCATTTTAATTTTAAAATCATTGGATTCGGGTGTCAGATTTAGATTGAGCAGGGTCAAAAAAGGTGTCTTTGAATCGATTCTTTATCCAGACACAATCATTATCAAACATTTTTAACACCAATGCAGACGTAGACACACATATTGTAAGAGATAAAAAGACATTGGTCTCTTTTACAGTTTACTTTCCAGTTTCACCAAACTCATGTAGTTTTCCAATCTTTTTGGCTCCAAACTGTTAAAGAACTCTTACTATTCATCGTCCATGTCCTTACATCCAGTTTGAAGTTTTGTATTAAGGCGAAGTATAAAGAGATCTTATAGTACGCAATTTTATTCTTATAAAATAAAGAGGTTATTTTTTAATAGACTCGCATACAGATGTGAGGTAAAATAATTCAGAATACCAGAAGCAAGAATTTAAGATTCAGAATACCAGAAGCAAGAATTTAAGAATTAACACGCATAAAAAATGAGTAACTAAAAACGCACTAAAAGATAAAAAGAAAAAGACATGTCTGTTAATTGGCCAGATCAAAAAAGAAACTAGACCTTTTACCATATCCCTTGTAAAGACCGGCTCGTATTATCGCTAGTCACTCTAGAAATCGGCACTTATCTTCCTGAAAAAATAATCTTACTACTAAAGGTCACAAATTTATAAATGCAATTGTGAAATTTTATATTGTGATTATGCTTATAATATTATAATTACAATTTAATTATTATTGCAATTCATTTAATAACTATCGAGAAAGAACAAAATTCTAAATTTTAAATAATTCGACTCGAGTGACTCAAAAATGACCCGAACATTGCTAATAATTATTGTAACTGTACTCCTCTATAACCATAACCAAAGTTTTAAAACTGAGCCGGTTCAGCCAATATAAAAAACTTTGAACTTATTAATTGTTTTATTGATTTTTAATTTTTCTGTTTGATTTAATTTAATAATTTTTATTGTTAAAAATCAATATGTTTATTAATTTATTGGTTATTTTTGTAAACTAATCAATTTTATAAACCAAATAAACTGATTAATTTTTATTCGATAATCTTCCTTTTTAATTAAATTCTAAATTTTTTAATAGACAGGAGTAGTCTTTTTTTAATTATTTTTATTTTTTATTTAATCTTTAACTAATTTTATAAAATTAATTTTATTTTTAATTAAATATTTTATTTAATCATTAACCAATTTTATAATAATTTAATACTAAATAAATTATTTAAATTTTAAATTTTTTATATTATCAGACTAATTTTCATTACACGACCATGTCAAAGTGGCGTACTTTAGTTGAGTCGTAATCGAGAACGCAATCCTCAATAATTCAGCCAACAACTTCGACGCATGATCTTCGTGAAGACTCTTTAAAGCAGTGATGTGATGTGGCATTCTTTATTTATATAATATATTGAATAATATATATATATACACACTCAAACTTAAATTGACTTTTGAGGATGATAGCGACTCCTACTCAAAATAATAATAATAATAAGACTATCAACTTTAACCCATAATTTAGGGGATGTGATCTTATGTGCTAGTAATTCTGGCTTAATTCTGTGCCAATTCATCCTAGCCATTTATTTATATGGATCCACACATAAATGGATGGCTAGAATGGCTTAATTCAGTGCCAATTCATTCTAGTCATTTATTTATATGGATCTACATATAAATGGATGGCTAGAATGGACTGACATAGAATTGGGTCAGGGTTGCTGACACAAAGACATAAATAGATAGCTAAAATGAATTAGCACAGAGTTGGGTCAGAGTTGCTGGCACAGAAAATTTGAGGAGAATTTAGGGTTGGAATACCTTATTTTTGTTAAGGTGTCTTAATTATGTGTCATTTAATTTTACAAATTAAATCAAAAATTAAATTGATAAAATAAGATGTTTAAATCTTAAAAAATTTAATTAGTATAGATCCTCGTAAAATTGACTAAAAATTAAATAAAATTAAAAATTTTAAAATATGATTAAAAGAGATTGTTCTTACACTTCAAAAAAATTGAAGGTTTATTAAAAAATGTTAAATAAAAATTAATTTTTTATTTTAGTTTATAAGAACTTATTAATTTATAAAAATAGACTAATTATTTAATAAATTGGTTGATATTTAACAATAAAATTAGTCCAACCGAACAATTAAACATTCAATATTTTTATAATTAAGTTAGTCGAACCGATTAAATTTTTTAAAAATTGCTTATATATTTATAATAGAAACAAAAAGTGCTGTTACCATCATTTCTCATTTGTTTTTTTATGCAACGAAGTGATGATTTAAAAATAGATAAAGAAAAGATATACGTTGACTATATACATTTATTTAATAAAATTGACATGAAAGTGTTATTCTTTATTTATCTATTCACAGTTAGCATTTTGTTTTATCTTATTGCATTAACTTAATGACTAAAGATTAATTATTATTTAATACCAACTTAGAGACTTTTTTAATTAATAAATGGTGTGTGATTAAGAAACAAGTCACATTGAATAGGGTTTAGGGTAAGAATGATTAATATTTAATCAGAAATTTTATGTGTTAATTAATTTAAATATTATGAGTTTAAATGATATAAAATTGTATTTTTAACTGATTTATTGGATAATTTATATGAAATATATTATAATGTATTAAGAGTGAAAAGTGAAGATATACTGAATTTAAAAATAGTAATTGAATTTAATATATTATTTGAATTTGTTAAATAATTTATATTATATATATATTAAATTAATAAATTTTGTTATTAAAAATTGATTAATTTATTAATTAATCAATCAATTTTATAAATTAATCAAATTTTCTAAATTAAAATAAAAAATTAATTTTTCAGACATTTTTAAAATTTTTAATTTTTTAATCTTTAACTAATTTTTATAACGGTTTAATACTTTTTGAGCTTTTAAAATTTTAATTTTTTTAAAATATTAATAAAAACAATAATTATCCTTAAATATTCATACAATATCTCTGAATAATATCTAAATTGGTAAAGTAAAAGGTAAAAACAAATTTAAGGCAGGAGAGATATGCCAGTGATTTAGCACTAAAGCAGTCAGAAAGCAAATCAAAAAGCAATGATAGAAATCAGAGCCAAATGCTAGTAAGGGAGAGAGAGAATTTTGTGTGTTGTGTTTAAAGTTGCCATCTTTGGCTTATGTTCTCTCACAGAGATCTCAACTTTTTGTGGTTTATCTGCTTACTGCTTAGAGGAGAGTGCAGTGTGTGAAGTGTGTGTGTGAGAAGCAGCCAAGGCTGTTTCTGTTCATGGGGTTTGCGTAATCTTGGCCTCTGGTTAGCTAGTCAAAGATGTTCTGTAGTGAAGGTGGTTTATTTGGCTTTAGTGGCTACTCTACTCTATAGGGCTCATAGGAAATCCGTGAGTTCTTATGTGCTCTGATCTTGCATTATTTGTGTTCCTCCAGTTTCTGCTTGCTTTTGAAGTCATCTCCAATATATGTTAGTACTTGTATCTTCATGGGTCTGCTTGGATCCCGCGAAATATTTTAGGGGAAGAAAATTGAAGGTCAAAAGCTTGAAATTTTATAACTAGCTGGCTTGAAAGTTCATTTTACAGGAGCCCAAGTCTTGTCCTTTTCAATTTCTTCTTCTTTGCGGTGCTAGTGATTCTGTCATCTGCATATATGTAATTGCAGTCTTTAGATAGGTACCGGGATTAATGGTTCTCTCTGTTTAATCTGCTACACTGTTAGGCTTTAATGGTTGAAAAATGGGGTTAAAGTTATAACTTTGACTAGATCTGAGACCTCCTTCACACTACTGAGAGGAACTTAGAACTTTTCAAGCTTGCTCCTGTTTCCTCCTAGAATTCTACGAGCATTTGGCTTCTGGGCATTTGAGACAACGCTGCTTTCTAATGTTGGATGTGGAAGGTTTAGTTGAGGAATTACTGAACAACTTGGAATCTGCTGAATTGTAGATCCAAGTCAATTATGCAATGCGTTGTTTCCTTCTTGGTTTTTAGTTTAGTAAAGTTTTATACATTTGAGCATAACTTTTCTGTTACCATTCCTAGCTTCTGGTGTAGGAACTTACTCTTTCTCTATGCTATTTCCGGTACTAAACTATACTTTTAAACTATTAGGGTTAGTATCTGTTGCACCTTTTCCTCAATGCAATGCTGAAGGTTCTGCATGTAAGATGTTTCTTTTGGCTTATCTGCAAAGATCCTTCTTTTTCAAGTTATGTCGACTACTCATCAAGCTATAAGGAATGTCCCAATTTAGCTAAATAAAGTTCCAAGTAATGATGGTCAGACTAAAAGGGAAATCACTTAGGAGACATGCTGATTTTTTTTCTATAGGTGGAGGAGAAAGGATCTCTGAACTGTTGGCAGTAAGTAACTTGGAAGATGACACAAACTTAGGAGTCATAATGATTTGGTAGGATGAAGGATGGGAATTGGGTTGATAGCAAAGACAAGGGTTGAAATTTAGATTATGTTGAGTTTCCTTATTGTATAGGGAGTACTAGTAAGATAACCATGTTATTCTAGTTTTAGATATGTAATCCTATTTGTTTATGACTTAAACTAAGAGAACTTTTATTAGGATAAGATTTAAATCTGTTAGGAACTTTTTCCTACTAGAATAAGGGTTTTACGAACTTCTCTATAAATATGTTTACTCAGCTTTTAGGAGTAATTCCTATTTTCTTCCTTACCAAATTCCAGCACCTTAAAAATCCAACCATATCAACTCTGAAATTTCAGCATTTTCTGCTAGAATACGGACCTGAAACTTGATATTCGAGCAGTTTAATATCAGTCATATTTCTTAATTTTGTGAGTTTTAGCTACTTGTTAATACTTCTTCTATTTGTTGTATGAAATTTGAAAATTTTCAGCTAGTAGTTGTACTTTGTGCTTAGTTCTGGTTTGCTGCTTCCATTGTCGTTGAAGGCCTGATTTGATGGTATATTTTCAGGGTGGGGAGAGCCATTGATTGGATTGCTTCTTACACATTAAAGGGAACATGAAAGTTAGATCAAAGAAAGGATGGAGATCTATTATGCCTCTTCGTTTGAAAGAGAAATCGGTGACTCGCTTTTGCTTGTTCCCCAAACCAAGGTCTGGTAGCTATGGTTCTGGCAGTGCACCGGTTTATTTGAACGTTTATGACTTGACACCCATGAATGGCTACTTTTATTGGGCAGGCGTTGGTATCTTTCACTCTGGCATTGAAGGTGAGGCTTAAACATGTGTATTTCCTGCGTGGGTTATATTTGTATATCTTGAACACATTGTGTCCGTTGCGCCTGTGAATTATCACGCTACACATCCTGTAGGAGAAGTTAAAATGCATAAGTTGTCCTCAGCTGTTAAAAGTTTTGGCCATTTGTTTTTCTTCATCATTTGGGTCCCATATTTAACTGAGTGCTGATTTGGTTGCCATCCTGCAGTTCACGGTGTGGAGTATGCATTTGGAGCTCATGACTACCCAACAAGCGGTGTTTTTGAGGTGGAACCTCGCCAGTGTCCGGGCTTCAAGTTCAGGAAGTCCATATTCATTGGAACCACTTGCTTGGATCCTAATCAGGTGAGAGAGTTCATGGAGCAGCATGCTGCAAACTACCATGGTGATACATATCACTTGATAGTGAAGAACTGCAACCATTTCTGCAAGGACATTTGTTACAAACTGACTGGGAAACCAATTCCGAAATGGGTGAATCGGCTGGCCAGAATAGGTACTTCCCTCTTGAGCCAGCTTGCAAGCTTCTTCGGATAAATATCTGAAAATTTGCCTGCCTAAGAATGAGATTTTTACAATACAAAAATTGCAATTAAGATTTGCTATAAGGAATTGAAATTGTTATATTATAACAGGTTCAATCTGCAACTGCATGCTTCCTAAATCCCTCAAGATATCTGCTGTGCGGCATGAACCCAGCAGCGTGCCTTTTGACAGTGAGAAGACAAGGCTTAGAAGTGCATTTAGTTACCTATCATCGATATCAATTCGACAAAAGCAGCTATCAACTTCTTCAATGTTTCTTCAGTCACCTTTGAAAGGCTGCCTGCCATGGGAATTGCGAAGGTCCATCAATGGTTCCTTGAAGGAACGATGAGAAAAACATGATTGGAATGGTTCGCTAGAGTTTACGGACATCCTCTGCTAAGTCAATACTCCCTCATTCACTTATTGGGGGAGAAGTTTGTGAAAAATGACTGGTTTTTTGTATGTCATGATTGTAAAACTAGTCTGTGTTATTGAAAAACGATTGTGGTGCCACTTCGATTCCTTGTAGCCTAAGAAGTCATGGATAAGTTGGTTCCAAGACAAGATATAAGTGGTCATGCTGCTCATCTTTGTTTGTTGGTTCTGTATGTATATACGGCTGCAATATGATTCTGAGTTTTAGGCATCTTCAATTTATATATATATCCTTGAGAACGTAAAAATTCACAATTGAAACTCCTGCATCCTGCACTCTTTTCTGATTATAAGCCAAAGGAACAAACTGCTTTTGTGTGGAATATGATCAACAAAGGAAACCATTCACAATGGGTCAATGCATAACCAAATCTTATGTTTTACCTTTTTTTCACAAAGTAACAGTGTAGTTATTACATGATCCAAGTAAATACAATTTTCAGTAGACGAGAGGTGTAATCCTGATTCTGCACATGATTTCTTTGGATTTTCATCCTTTTTTTTTTAATTTTTGGGGGGTTAGAACAGAAATCATACAAGAAATATACAGATAGACGGCGTATCCCAATAAGCATTGTCAAAATAAACCTGCAGGAACAGGAAAAGATGCTTCAGTTTTTCATAAGGGACGTTCCAACTCATGAGGGCTCATTTTGTGGATGAATTGGAAGAGAAAAAAAAAACCAGATAGATCTTGCATGCTTCTCAAACTGTATTCAATGGCCAAAGTTCACAAAAGAAGATTTTACAAGACAGTACTAGCACACTGGATTTTCTTCTGTCCTTTTTCAGCAAAAACTACCTACAGCACCCATGTTTTGGCTGTCATTTATGAGTAAATACCATCACAAACTAAGAAGTTCGAAAGAACTAAATATCATTTGGGAGCTGTGGCCATGATACTATCAATCGTCTTTCTGGTGCAAAACAGTAGGCAGGCTATTATTACCATTGAGAGCAGCAAGATATATTCGCTTCTCGGCCAGTCCAATATCAGATGTGAATAAATTACCCTGCAACAAAAATAAAACAGAAATAGAAATCCAATTGCTACTTGCTGTAACACCAATTTGTGATTTTGTCACAACTGATTGAACTTAGAATCGGCATTAACAACCTAAACAACCTGTCCAAGAATATCGATGTTAAGTTGTGTCTTTCCAAGATTCTATAATTTATAAGGACAGATGCATTATTTTGGTCAGTGGTCATCTAAAATCTAAAGCTTAAAGAATTGTAAAACTGGTATATCATTCGTGCCAAGTGCTTTTCCATCAATGCAACTAAGAAAATAGTTTCAGATCATATTGTAGTACTATAAAAACTCAAAAGGAAACTATCACAAATTGATTTCTAAATTCATCAATATTCCAACTTTAAGCAAATGCACACCTCTCGAGCCATCAACTGTCTGACATTATTAGCATACAGCTTTGGGTCATCCTTCTCTTCCTGTGATGGGTAGTAAACAGGCAGCCAAATCACTTCCATGTGATTTGTGAATTGACATAGAAGAAAAATTACATGACGCACCTGCAAATAGAGAAGTTTATGTACAATAGAATCAGGTAATAAACCAATGTTGAATTCAACGAGCCTTTATCACCAAAAAAGAAACCAGTAGTTAATGTGCCACTCAAGATTATTGACAGACAAGATTTCACATACAAATTGAAAAAACTGATGTCCAGTAAGGACTGTTTGACTTGTAACATATTATGATAAAAATCAGGTGATCTTCCAAGTCTTCTTTTTCTCACATATAGTCATTTACTAGATCAAATGCAGTGTTTTAATTGTCGGGTATATTATTTATCACAAGATCATAGGAACATCATTACCAATATCGAAATTAATAAAACAATTTAGTTGTATCTGAAACTTTTATTAAAATCAAAATTGCACAAGTACACCCACCCCAGATATGGAATCCCAAGCAAGACTGAGTCTCTGGTAAGGATATCTTAGAATAACTGGAAGCACAGGGACCCCTGCCAAGAATGCACCAGTCTTGAATGGAAGGATGTAATCCCCATTTGTAGTTGTGCCCTCTGTAGCAAAATTAGAGACCAACATATTAAGTATATTGGTAATTTATAAGCAAAGTAAAAGCTCAACTAGCTTCAAATACAAAACAGTCATTGCAAAAAGACATCCGGTCATAAGACCTTAACTAACCCCACAACAGTGCATCTTGACACAGGTACAGCAGGTGAAAGTGAAATTGCCAACATTGAGTAACAGGTAGAATCAAAAGACGAAATGCTGAAGCATCTTTAAGAAAAATAAGGATACCAGCATGCAACAAGTAAAAAGGCAATGCATTTATGTGGTCAAGTTACTAACCAGGAAAAAGCATCATCATAGGAGAAGATCTACATTCATGAGCTTCCTTAACTCTTGCAGTCACAATACCTGCAAATAGTATTCCTATCATAGGAGGGTGTTGAAATTTCTAACAACAAATGTTTCACTGTCATGAGATAGCACCAATAAAGAATTGACCACAAATAAGTATTCGTATCATAAACCTAATAAGTTAATTCAGTTGACTTTTCAAGTGAGGTTGTACAGTTTTCACATGCTTATTTATGTTACAATGCCACATATGTTCACCACAGATTAAAAAATATCTCTCCTGTTGTTAGCTTCCCTCTCTTGTTATTGGTCTTCTATTTTTCTGTCAATGTTGAGCTTTAGGAGCACATGAGTTTTGCTTTCCTGCAATGACTGACTCCATTGCAAGATACATTATACGATATCTATATCAATACTAAATTAAGCAGTAAGATGTACAAGTCTGAAAAAGAAGGCAACACTTGATGCATCCAATGATGGTGAAGGAAATCCAAATGCCAACTGCTTATATTACCTGAAACACCCTTGAAGTCAGATGACTTTGATTCCCGCTGAACAAATACACAACCCAAGCACTTGCTGTAATTCAGACCTCAAGGCTTAATATTACCAATGAATATGGACCATTATTAACCAATCAATATTGCACAGTATTGTTTACGTCAATCAACAACAGATGATAATGCAAGAACGAAACCTACTATCTAAAGAATGTAAGACCATCTAACAAAGCATTGTCATGATATGCATCGTCACATTATCTAATCACAAAGCTGACACAACAGAAAAAGTAAACAGCAGTTCTAAGAGTAGAAGAACTTGAATACGAAAAAGAAACCAGGTCAAAGGCCTGAATTTCAGTAAAAGAATCACGGGCTTAAAATGCAGATAACAGAAAATTTTCTACGTAAGAAATAGAAAACAGTACAGGCCCACAGGGACATTGGTGTGAAGTAACTGACCTGATGAGACCAACTAGAGGAAGTTTAGCCACTGATCTCTTCAGCCAAGAAATTCAGAATCAACGACACATACAAGCGTCAGTTTCACAACCAAAAGGTACAAAAATTCCAAGAAACTTACAAGAAAGTAACAAGCCACTCTGACGGGGTACAAACCTTCGCGACAAAGCTTGGGAAAGAAGAAGACATATGATACAAAATGTCCAAGTATGAAACGTGGTTTGATATTATTGCCCCAGGTCTCTCAGGTTCTTCGGATTGACCTTCCCCCTGATCAAATGTCAAGCCGAATAACATAGAAAACAAGCGTTAGATAAATCCATCCTTGAAGACCAAAACTTGGACGATTTTGAGGGAAATCGACGTTTTCACTCATGCACAAAGCAGCCTTATATGCTTTAGTGCATTTGAAGTCTAAACTTAAGATAAAGTCAAACGAAGCAAAAACCCCAATTCAAGTCAGACCGAACATTAAAATTTAGAAGAATGCAGATCAAATCGGAACAAGCCAGAAATGGAAAAACCCTACATAGCCTCAGAATTATCTAATTTCACATCCATAAGCGCACGGGCCAGAGATTATAAACGAATACCTGAGTAGAGTTGTTGTTTTGAGGCAGTTCTAGATCTCTATGGCTCTCGCTAATCCAATAAAACCCTAACAAGAAAAGCATGAACCTCGAAAGAAGCTTCCCGCACGTCACAATACCCGCCCTCCGCCACCCTCCCATGTGCGCGAAGTCCTCTTGGCCCTCCTCCTCGTCGCGATTCGGCGCCGAGAACAGCGTACAAACGCGACAGATCACGTAGTACAAAACCAGCAGGAACATCGCGAGAACTACTCGTATAGGCACGAACGTCACCAACGCGATGGCCAACAGAACCTTCTCCTGCAGCGGGAGCTCGCCGCGTCCCATGGGACCGTACACATCATTGCGGACAAACGCCGCGTACTTCTTCTCAAGCTCCTCTGTGTTGACAGGGGAGCTGCGGCTGGAGTCCGACTTGAGGAGCGGTCGGTCGTCCTTGTTGGAGCCGTCATCACGCGCCGTCTTGGCGGCGCGTGGCTTCGGTGGCTCGACTTTAATGTCCTTCGGCTCCGTCTCCATTATTAATTATGCTTAATAATCCAAATTTGTCGAAGCTTAATTACGGATAGGAGAGGATTGAATTTAGATAAATAGGCATCTTTGATTACATAATAATTAAGCGAGAAAAAGAGAAAGAAAGAACAGAGGATGTGCGTGAAAGTGCAGGGTGGTTGGCGCGGTGGAATCACCGTCTCTGGGAGTGCAAGTTTCCTAATATTCGCACCACCGTACGGGCGGGGATATTATAGATTCGCCACTTCTCCGCCGTAAGATTGATCTGAACACGCGTCTGTGGATTAGATAGATGACAGAACAGAAGCCAACAAACAACAACAGTTTCGTATAATCCGTGAATGTAATTATGTTTGCTGAAGACGAAGACGAAGATGAAGCTGATTGCTTGATTGAACTGTATTATTCGTATAATTATCTGTTTCTGTCACACTCAGATAGTAGCCCATAGTGGCACGACGTGTGTGTATAGCAGTAATATTCCTCGGGACTTACCTGCTGGAGTGGGATTAATCTATTTGTGGATATCTTAGGGTATGTTTGGGAATTTACGAGGAAATAGAATGAAATGACAATTAATAGAATGGAATGGAATGGAATAGGGTGGAATGAAATGAAATGAAATGGGTCACTTCATTGTTTGGAAGTTTAAATAAAATAAAAGAGGAACTCTTTTGACCACTGTTTGGAAGTGATACTAAAAATAAATGAAATGGAATGACTTGTAATATTTTTT
>JAOSBM010000006.1:2309700-2322183 GCA_027568955.1 Erythroxylum tenue
CAATGGAAGAAGCCAGTTGAAGGAGAAACACAATGAACGTAGTAACATGTAGCCGCGTAGGTATTTGCTGGACTGAGTTTGTAATTTTATTAATTTTTTGAGGGTATTATTGTCATTAAATTAGGGTTTAGAAGACAAGTCATGTCATTGCATACCTGACCTCCCAATTTAGGTGGTCATAAAATATTAGATTTTGGATGGCAAATGATGGCTTACAAAGTCATTAATTATCATTCCATCCTGTTTCAAAATAGACTCCTAAACAATAGCTTGAGTCATTTGAATCATTCCATTCTATTTCCTTCCATCCCTCCACCCACGTCCAAACATATCCTTAGGCTTCCAAATCAAATTTGTCGTCTTTTATGCTTGCTTGTACGTTTAAGCTGCGGACTTGATTAAGCTTTGATGAGATTGAAATGAATCTATGAATCCTAATTAGACTCAATTTTTGAATTTATTATTAATTATTAGTTTAACAAATAATTATTTTGTATTGTGTTACTTATTTTTATTATTAAATGCCACTATTGTTTCTACTTATTATTTATTTGTATTTATCTATTTAGTTATTTTATTACTTTTATATTTATTTGACTTATTTATTTAGTTATTTATTTTATTTTATTATTTTTGTTTAGCATATGTATGCATATCTATTTTTAATTTTGTAGTATCTTCATTTACACGTAGGTTTATCAGAAACAGTCTTTCTTTTAGATTGAAGTTACGTATTATAAGGCTTCAGAGACCGTACCTCAACAAGACTTCAACTTGCGTACTAGACTTCTTCAGACATCGTACCTCAGCAGGAATTCAACTAAGTGTTGATAATAACGACGACTTTGTCATAATTAAAAGAAATTTTAGTAAATTAAAAAAATACCTACTGATGGAATCAAGATATATATACTTTGTCGTAAACAAACAACAACAATAACAACAACCTCATTCAGTATAAATCTTGTTGTCACGTAAGATTTGAAGAAATTTAATACAATACGCAGCCTTATTCTTAACTAATAGAATGACTGATTTCAACTAACTCAAAAAAAAAAAAAGGGAGAATACATATCAATATCATCAACAACAATAATGATAATGATAATAATCTGTCATATTTAGACAAAATATGAACTTTTTTATTTTTTTAACCCATCTTGATTAGATCAAGGTTTTGTGAAGCGAATGTGTTGCATTTTATAAAAACTTGTTTCGAGAAATTTGGTTGATAAGGCTTTAAATATACGAAGAAAAGCATCATACTTTGTGAAGAACAAAACACATCCCATAGTGGAAACTAATACTTAGAAAACCATTTCATGATCAAAGGTAAAGATCATTTCTTGATAGTTTAAAGATAAGAATTATGAACATGGAGCTGATAGATCATACCGTTGCATGGATGATTAAGTCTTCCATGGCCTACAGATTCTGTAAATCTACCTATCCTATAACATCCAAAGACCGCTGAAGCTCAACTAAACAGATTGTTCGTACGGATGATCAAGTTCAATGGAAAAGGAAATCCTGTATCATGCATGCTTTATTTAAGATCAATGTCAAATAATAGCATCAATGAGTTTTCAATGTATCCCCTAAGCATCAGCAATGGAGTCATTTCAAATCCTTTTATCCGAATTTACCAACATCAGCAACAACCATCCCCAGACCCGGCGCCTCAGTGGACTTCATGATGAACCATACCAACCTTTCTCAGCAGGAGACCCAGTTCTTATGAGTACTGATAATGGCGGACAAAAGCCCAGCAGAGGACACCACCAACGGCGCCGATAAAAACCCATTCCCATCTCGAAGATCAGCAATTGCCATCAACCCATCAGCGAAATCCTGAACAATCGAAAGCTTCTTCATCAAAATCTTCTGCTTCAACTTTCTCAATCGAGATTCTTCCTCTACGCGCCCAGTCCCTCTCGAAACCGCAACCTCAATGCTTGACAATAAACACGTCTCGTCCTCGCTCAGCCTCTTCAAATCCCTAAACTTCAAACAAATACTCCCCACGTATCCAACGAACTCCGCCCACGCGCTCACTCTTCCAAATGTCCGCGCGTGTCGCCCGTCGATCAAGCCCGCTTTCGCGAGCCAAACGAATTGCTCCACGAAGTAATACAATCCCTCGCCGCCGTACGCGATTAAGGCGAGGGCGATCTCTTCCTTGGAGTCCAAATGCGAGGCTCGCAAAGCGTTGACGTCTTGGACGAATTTTCCGAGACGGAACGCTTTGCGACTCAGCCCTACGCTTGACTCGAAGCTCTTGAGCCGTTTGGTTAAGGGTGACGACTCTGGAAGAGCCGAAGTAGCTAAGATGATCTTGGTCGCGTATCGCGAGATTTTGAGAAGTTTATCGACGCCGTCGCGTTTGGCGAGATAGATTTCGAGGTGGCTCAGGAAGTCTATCTCATCCCGCGACGTTGGCGAACTGGACTTCTGCGGTGGAGCCGCGGTGACTAGAGGTTTTTCCGACTTCGAATCCATGGAGTCGTAGCGGGAGAGGGAAGAGAAGCGGGGAGACATACATTGGGGTCATTCCAAAAATAGAAAATAATTTGGATGACCTAAACGACGTCGTGTTAAGACATATTTGTTCTCACCCAAACTCTGCTTTTTTTCATAGACGTGCGTGCCACATCTTTTGTCCCATTTTAACAAATGTAACCTCTTTTTTTTTTTTTAAGAAATAGAGGTATTATAATCGTTATTTTTTTTATGCTACCGAATAAATTTCTGAACTTACTTAATAACAAATAAAAAATAGTGCTTTAAGTATAAATAAAATCATACATGACGTGAAAAAGATGTTTACATATCTCACGCTTAATCACAAATTATGTGTAATGATTTTGAGAATTTGTAAAAGTTTTAATCGATATTAGTTATAGAATAGATTAAAGATTGATAAAATTAAAGAATTTAAAATATAATTAAAGAATATTATCTTTAAATTTTAAAATTTAATTGAAAAAGAAGATTATTAAAAAAATTAATTGGTTTATTTTGATTCGTAAATAATGTTTAATTTATAAAAATCAATTAATTAATTAATTAATTGATCATATTCTACTATAAGAGTTATTAAAATAAATTAAACAAAAAAGTTGACCAAAATCAAATCAGATGAATTTTTTAATCATTAATCACAACATTGCAAATTCATATTATTGAGATTTTGAACGCATTTAAGTATCTAAATTTGTGTTTAAACTTTAAATTTAAGCCCGATCAAACTTAATTTGACCGAATTCATATTTAAATCTAAATCCAATCAAATTTATTTTAAATATAAGTCCGATTATTACATTAATTTAAATCATTGACTTTAAATTATTACATTAATTTGTTGTAGTCAATCAAATTTTAAAAAATATCAAACCTAAATCCACCCAATAATTCAATCAAATTAAATTTAATTCATTAGTTTTTGAGTCGAAGTGGATAAGACTAATTTTCAGTCGCTACTAACACAACAATGCTAAGAGCCTGTTTGGTTCAGCTTTTGGAGATTAAAAAAGCACTTTTTTCACCACAAAAGTTATTTTAAAGAAAAAATAAGTGTTTGGCTGTAAACTTCAAAAGAACTTTTTAAGTAGAAATAGTTTTTTAAAAAGCTCAAATTTAGAGTTTTTCAAAAAAGTCCCTTATTTTAGCTTTTTCGGGTAGATGTTTTTGCGTCACTTACGTATTTATCGAAAGTTAAGTGATTGTTTTATTTCTTTGGTTTTGTTCTGTTTATACAAACTCATCTTCTAACACCCAGCAAAAACACATCTTCTCAAGACACGATCAACTCACAGGTATGTTATTTTTTCCGGTATGCTTTTTTCTGGGATTTCTCAAATGCTATTTCTTGTTATTTCTGCGTTTAACAACGTAGCCGTTGTCTGCGTTCTTCGTCTGCGTCTGCGTCGTCTGCGTTAAACGCAAACAATGACCCATGTGTGAACATGCTGAGGCTGGTTCATATTATCCAGTACATGAAGAGCTTCTGTAGGCAGCCCATTGCGTACATAATTTGACATTGTCGATTATGCACCTTAACAAATTCATGATTATGCACCTTAACATCTGACCTTCTCTTCACATGCATACTGGCTTTGCAGTCTTCTTTTTGTCGCTTATGTTACCCTCTTGAATTTTCTAATACTGAGATTCCATCAAACCCGTGAGTAAAGATGCTAGTCCCTTTAGTTATCTAGTTCTTTTAAGTGCACTCAATGATTCAAAGTAGGTATGTAAAATTGTTTTTAAATATAGGCTGAAAGTAATATATGATGAGTAATTTGTATTTGAGATAGCAACTCCTTATGAAATGTGTCTCTTTCTTTATTTCTGTACGTGCATAAACTTCCATAGTCGTTGTTATGCTTTTAATGCTTATTATGCTTTTGTCTATATCATTTTGGTTATGCTTTTATATTTTCTTATACTTGTTAAATTCATTGTTATATGCAGTGGGGATTTTGTTGTTTATAGAAAATGTCAATACCAAGTCAAGATATTCAAGGTAGGGATAAATTTTAAAGCGGGGTGGAATGATAGAACTCTTGAAATTTTAATCAAAATTTTTGTAGAAAAGATATTAGTTGGAAATCAACCAAATGGTCATTTTTAACAAGATTGGATGGAAAAATATAGTTCAAAGTTTGCTCATGAAACTAAGAAGAACTATGAATACAAACAATTTAAAAATAAATGGGATGGATTAAAAAAGGATTGGCAGCTTTGGACAAATTTAGTAGGTAAGGAAACTGGACTAGGATGAGATCCTACTAATTAAACTATAGATGTAAGTGACGAATGGTGGGAAAAGAAATTGAAGATAAGCATTTAAGCTTTAGATTTATAGTGTTCTAATGTTACTTGATAGTTTAATAACTTAAACAATATTATTGTAGAAAAATCTTGAGGCTGCCAAATTTCGAACTAAAGGTTTGAAATATATTGAACAGCTGAATATTTTATTTAAAGATGTTACAGCTACAAGAGAAGGAGCTTGGGCACCTTCTTCAGGTTTTGTACCAAATGATGCTTATGTGGCTTGTAGAAAAAGCCTAATTGATACCAATCTTAATGACAATCTTTTTGAAGACTTTGCTGACAATCCAAAAATTGGAAATATTAATAATGAGATTGGTTCATCAACTCCAACTCTAGAAACTTCTACAAAAGAAAAGGGGAAAAAAAGAAAGAAACATGATACTAGAACAGGGGCAACAGAAAGGTTATGTAAACATTTGGACCGTATATGTGATGCAGTAGAGAGTAGAACTTCAATGAGCTCTATTAAAAGAGATGAACTTGGTTATAGCTTTTCTTAGGTGATGGACATCTTACGAAGTATAAATGAAATAAAAAGAGGAGGTGAACTGTTTATGTTAGCTACCAAATTATTTTTGAAGAAGAAAAATAGAGAGATGTTTCTTGCGCTTAAGGATGTTGATCTTCAAATCGAATGGCTTAAGAAAATGAAATGATTTTGATTTTTGTAATGAATTAGACATGTCTTTGGTTACTAATATTGGACTACTTGTAATGTGTTGTATCGAATTTCGCTACTTCTAATGTGTTATATTGGATTTTTGTTTGGTTAATTTTGTTGTAATGAATTAAATTGTACTTTATTATTATTGTATTATGATTATTGCTATATTATCTTGTTATACAATAAGCTTATTATTTTATTTTTTTTTATATTTTGATACAGATGTCATCTTCTGACAATGATTACTAATATAATGAAGAGATTGAAGAAGAAATTTTGCACATGGTTCAAACTGGAGTTGCAATGACCATAGACCATTATATTAAATATTATATGAAAAAACCATATAGAACATCCCCTCACACTGAATGGATGTTTGTAATGGAGTTGCTTAATGGTCATAAAGATAGATGCCATCAACAATTTAGAATGAAGAAGGATGTTTTTATCAAATTATGTAAATTGTTGAATGAATCATATGGATTAAAGATGGTTATCCAAGAAATAGGTAACCGTAAATATAATATATTATACTTTGCATATTGTTTTGTATACTTTAAATATTATTTATATGCATAAATAATTTTATTATAAAATAAAATATAGTTAAAATTAATAAAAATAATTTTATTTTTATATTGCCAAACAGTCTACTGTATGAAACTCTTTTTAAAAAACTGTTTTTTTTAATTGACAGCCAAACAGTTAACTGATTTTTTAGAAAAGCTCTTCTCAGAAAAGCTCTACTGACAAAAATTTTACTAATATAAGCTCATCCAAACAGGCACTAAGTAAGTTCCCGATATCTGAAGTGCTTGGTCTGTTATTGCATAAGGCTATATTTGGTTGGGTAGTTATTAATGGAATAAAATATAACGTAATGTTATTCTATCGTTTAAGTGGAAGGTTTATAATAAAATGAAATGGAATAGGATGGAAGGGAAGGGTTTCACAATACATCTCATTCCATCATAAACAGTAAAAATAAGTTACCTCTTATTTGAGAAGTTTAGGATGAAACGTAAAATGATAAATAACATTTCACTATATTACATTATCAACCCTTCTTTCAAACAACATCTCACTATATTACATTATAAACCTTTTCATCCCTCCCAAATAATAATTTTCTAATATTACATCCATTTACATTTCATTATATTACATTTCATTTCATTTAATTCCATTAAAAATATTACGTCTAACCAAACATAGCCTAATATTGACGCTTGACTGTGTTCACAATCATCACAAAAACCATTTTAGCAATGTTTGAGCACATGCCTTGTTAACGATAGGCTATAATTAGATAAGGGACTCCAGCAAATAATAGCATACGACTTGGAGGATTAACAAAGAAAACCACGTGCACCTACTATAAACAATATCGGAAACTCAGGTGAACTGATGAAGATGATCAACACATCAATGGCTATTAAAAATATGGATGTGCATATTATAATTCTTCCTTTTCATTTTAGTATCATGCGAACGTGTTGATATATCTGTAATTGCCAGGCAAGTACCAACTCATTTTTGTGAGTTATGGTCCAGATATAACAACATGCTTGGGTTGTAGAATCAGCCATGGGAAGAACATCCACACCACCTTAGACCATACAACTAGAAAGTTGTTGATCAGTCCACGAAGAAGGTTTTCTGATACCAAAACAGTAGAAGAAGAGAAGGTGACTGAGACCTCCTGCAGTATTTACAGGTAATGTTTGTGCATAGACTTCAAGCATTTGAGGTGACAATTTCTTAGCTGCATTCAGTAAAGAAAATGCAAAACTACAATAAGATAAATAATAAACCAACATGAAACTATATTTCTTCCTAAGAACCAAACTGGTTCAAGATATGCACGTCCAACTGAAATATCTGACGCCATTACCAACAAATTCTGTTGTTCAGTAATCTAGATATAACTTAACTTTCAAGTTCTTACATTTCCTCACCATGAGTTCTAGCAATGTCTGTCTGTCCAACTCTAAATCCGAGCCTTTCCGTTTCCAAGTGTGAGCTCTAAGTCATCCAATCTTATCTCATGAATCCTCTCTCCTTCCCAAGGCTTCACCTGTCCGCCATCGAACTCAAAATCCATGCCCCTCTCATTCTTTTTCATGGCATCACCGGATAGGATTTGCTGAGCCACAGGTTTGACAAGGTTATATGTTGGTGAGGTTGGCATTGCAGCAGCCATAGAGGGTGCAAACTTTTGGAAGCTTATCCACTGACCGGACTCGACAGTGGATGCATCTGATTCGTCGCATTCAGGTATAGTAGCAGGAGCATGAAACTGCCGGTGAGTTGGGCTAGCTGGTGCAGACACTGCATAGAAAGGGTAATTCAAGGAGGCTATGGATTGCTTGGCAATGGTCTCCCAACAGGGAATTGGCTTCGGATTTCTTGACGTCGGGGATGACAGAGGTGGGGTCACAGGTGCACTGTTAGAGATTCGGAGAGGTGGGAGGGAAGCAGGAATGACATTTCGGAGGAAGGGTAGGAGATTGGAAGATGCATTATTGTCAACTCGAGTTGGGCTAGGGAACGAAGAAGAGGAGGGACTGACTTGGTACGAAGGAATTGGGCTAGGAAATGATGAAGACAATGGACTTGGATTTTGGGAAGAGTATGGGGTGGCTCTTGTGGATGTGCCTACTATATCAATTGGAGGTGGTTTGCATCCCTGCAACAATCATGTTTACTTCAATCAGACAACTATCAAACTTCGGTTCTAGCTGAAACAACACAAGAATCATCATTTATAGCTTAATTCAATTGGCTTTAACTATAACCAGCTAACTGTTAAAATCAACCTTCCACCTATAGAGACCCACTTCTTTCACTTTAAATTTCAGCCACAATTCACAACCCTTGGACAAAAGAGGAACTGGGTAAGAGAGACTTTCAATTCCTTAAAATTGAAAGCGACCCTGCTAAACTGACCTGTGACTAAATCCAAAACCAGCAATCAGTACCAATTTAACCCACTTAAAATTCTTGCTAAAAGAGTCCAAAATTCACAGAAACCCACTTGATCCAAATGAAACAAACCAGCTCCTTTCCAGGTTGAGAACAAAAACAGCAGCAGAAACAAATCAAATTCAAGAAACAACATTAGATCCAAAGTACCTTGCGATAAGTGGTACCGTCTTCTTCAACGACCCAACCAGCCTCAGCGCAAAGAGCCTTGAGGACCTCATTATTGTCACAGTGTTTGGGCAAATTGTAATTCCCTTGAGCTCTTAAGCCCGAATATACCTTCGCAGCTATAGCTCTTCTTCTCCGCTCTCTCCTCCTATTGTTCTCCCTCTCTCTCCACGACGGCTTCCTCCTTCCCGCCACTGCCGCCGCCGCCGCCGCCGCCGCCGATGTCGCGCCGTCCGACGTCATTTCCTGGCAAGAAACACTATGAAGAAGCTTCGAGCTGAGGTCGAAGAAGGAAACAGCAGAGAAGAAGTGGTCACGAGGACTTCGATTGTACACTGCGAAGTATGTTATGTATAGAAGAAGAAGAATCTCTCTTTGTGTGTGTGAAGAAGAAAAAGAAAAAAGAAAGTTGGGAGGGGTAAAGATGTTACGGTGTGTTCGTGACTACGAAGAACAGTCTCTCCAATGTTATTTAAATGTAAAAGGTAAACAAATCATTCAGTTGGAAGATTCGATTCAACGTTGGTGACGGTCGCGGGTGCACAGTATAAGTGTGGTCTGATACGCACGGATTATTTGTGAGGACAGGAGGAGAAAGTGGGGGTTTGCCGCGTGCAAGGTTGTTTTAGAGGAACCTGTCCTGTAATGAAGTAATAATTCTTTATAAAGTGGGGTCCAGTAGTTTCTGCGGGTCCCACGTAGAGGGTCGTTGTCACCGTTGGATCAGCGTGACTGAGGACCAGTCCAATGTACATACATAAGAGTGACGAACGACCTCCAATTATGAGGAGAACCCGGTTGTTGCATGCTCGAATTATAATAAAAAGAAAGTATTTTTTCACAAATTTATTATTTAATAAATTAATATCAACAACAATAATAATAATAATATTCAAAATAAACTATTAATATATAAAATTTAAGAAAAATTCAATAATACGTAGTCTTATTCTTACGTAAGATCGGCCCTAGCTCGAGGTTAATGAGTCGAATCCAATAGAAACTTTTCACAATAAGGCCTGGCTTGGTCTGCTGGCCCGGCACATATAAATAAAACACCAAAAACATGTCATTTTTACATTTTATTTTTAAAAAACAGCTCGGACTGAGCCAACTAGGGCTCAATTTCGGGGCCGATTGCACCTCGGGCTGGACCCAGTCTCCAACAGTAGGACCCGCTGGGGCCAGACTTGGCATTGCCATCCCTAGTGCCACGAAGAGAATGAAAGAATAACTTATTCTGGTTAACATATGTTCAAATGCTAAAAGAACTTGATTTTGACATGATTAGACCAAAATATCAGTTTCAGAGCTTCAAAAACCATCATAATTAACGATTAACAAACTGTCATGCCAAAACTCAGCAACTTACCTTCAACAGGGGGCTTTCACGAGTAGTCTCCTGGGGTGCTGATAATGACCTGATCAACTTTTTACATGCCTCAAGCTAGACAGCCATTCAGAACGTGGAGCCTGAACATCCCCCTAAAGAAAGAAAAGTTCAACATTATGAACTCTAGCAACAAGCAATTTAAGAGAAACTGACTAATGATTACAGCCCGAAACATGGAGAGGATTGCTCTAACCTTTCCATGACAGGAGCCCAATAAAAGGCACTTGTAAGGTTTGTGATGAGAGAGGTCTAAAGCATTGATCAATGAAGCATCTGCTTTCTCCTGTGGCCTGAAAACAACCAAATCATTGGTGTACCGATTCGCAAACTAATCACCATGAAATTTAGAGATATGAAGAGAACCAATAACAAATAGAAACTGGTTAGGTTACTGAATCTCCGTGCTGGTAATAATTTTTTATTGACAAAATTTCGCAACTTCTCCCCTATTGGTCGCCCAAGAGCTCCATCTACATGAATAAGTTGCTTGATAAGAAGAAAAAGCGGATGCCGGTTTGTCAAAATAGGATACCTAGAACCAAATTAGGAACCTCCATGTTCGTAATGCAAAGTTTCTTGAAATTAAATCAGTTTCTTCAGGAATACACCATTTTAGCTGCTAGCGAACTTGCTCAGATTTTAAGAAAGCCATCATGATCATGAGAAATATACATTTTGAGATGCCAGCAAACCAAAAAGATTCAAGGAGCTCAAAGGCAAATATGCACAAGATTACTTGAGTTTCTGGCACGAACTTGCATGCTCCCGGGGTGGATCAATCACAATGGGATTGAATCTACAATAAGGCTCAGCTACATCAGAATACAACCAAGCATTGTCATTAATAAGGTAGATCTTACAGTAACTTTTATGCACAAACCAATAATTCTCCAGGCATGGCACAGGATTAAGCATTTCTATCCAAGTATAGACGGTCAGAATGTAAAGTTTCCATTTTTTCGGTTCATACTGCTTAACTATTAAAACCAGACTTAACCATGTGAACCACAGGACTAGGTGATGAGGATATTTTCTCAATTGGCAAACAGAAGGAAGAATTTCTGTAGCCTTTATGGACTCCTATGGTGTTTCGGTGATATCTTGCATGATGCTGACTAAATAAAGAACAGCTTAACTGCAGAGCATAACAAGCTACAGATAATCTAGCAACTTCTGCTCAGTTTAGGCATTTGATTTGGAATTAAAGTTTTGTTACTACCAAAGCAAATTTCTTCCAAGCACAGAATCAACACAAACTAGTTCAAGTCAGTTGAAAAGTTCAATAATTACCAAGAATAAAGTTGTGAATCTGCCCCAGATCAGACTTCAACATTGTGGAAAGGCATGTAAGACCAACCATTTAAATAGACAAACACTAGGACATACAAGAGTGACTTCGATGAGTTCCCTAGCACAAAAAAGCAGTTACGAACATTGTGGATTTGACTTTCTAAAAATCAAGAATTTATTCTACTATTATTGCAAAGAAGAACTTTAGAAACGTAAAATACCATAAAGAAACAGCTCTCTCTAGCTATTATATACTTCCTATACAAAAATTCTGCTACCACCTCAATCCCCACCTCGTTAACAACCGGATTTTTGAACACCCCTCAGTGTACTGTGTTGAGCACATGAAGAACCTGAGACACAAAGAACAAAACTCTATCAGAAAAATTCAAACTTTTGTTAAAAAACAAGCTCAAGAGGAAAAATGGCGAAAACCCAACTCCAACTGTTTTAGTTGGATCCTGGGTCTTGAGGAATACGGAGAGTTATTTCATACACACGAGCTTGCTAAACCCTAACGACTTCGATAAGCGAACAATTGATATCAGGCGACGCGATTCCTCTGCTTTTCCTCAAAGACTCAACGTCATTCTTCAATTCTCTCGTTGCCGCCAAAACATCGACACTTCTCATCAAGCGTTCATTTACCTTCAATAACATATGTATCAATTGCTGTCACATACACAGTTCGAGATTCAGAAATCGAACGTTAATTCAAACAACGTAAGCAAACTTCCGACGCATCAGTCACCTGGCGGCGCTAATCGGCGGCGAGCTCTTTATAATCTAAGGCTTTTATATTTAAAGGAAAAAAATATAAAATATTTAAAATACTCATTCAATTTTTTAAAAGCTTTACAAAGATATAATTTTTAATGTAATTTTACAATCTCAAGAATAAAAAATTACGTCTAAATATATTTAGTTTAATGCTAAACTTTAAGATACCAAATTAAATAGTAAATAACCTTTTAACCAAAGTTATGACTATCGTACCGGACTCGGTACCGGATTGAGTTTTGGAACAGAACTGTACTGGTACCGGGTACCGTTTTGGAAAAAATTTTAAATTTATGAAATAGTCCCTAAAATTTTTAAAATTTGCAAAATAGTCCATATTGGTATATTATACAGTTGTACTGTA
>JAOSBM010000006.1:2322283-2348972 GCA_027568955.1 Erythroxylum tenue
AAAGCATTTCTCTACTAACTTCAGCTTGCTTTTCAACATCCAGTCTAAAATACACACTAGGATTCAAAAATGCCCCAGCTGTAAATAATGGAGAAGAAAGTTGTCTTCCCCTTCTCTCATTAATGATTGAGAGATATGGTAGGTATAAAGAAGTAATATTTTTCAGAATGACCTTGATTGCTTCCGTCGCTCTCTCCATAGCATCAAAAATATAACCCATTGTTAGCTTTTCTTCAGTATCAGCCAACCGAAGCACCCTCACCAAAGGCTCACAAACTCGGATAACGAATTAACATCGCGACCAAAATTTTCTATCTTCTAGTATGATACTACAAACCTTCATTTTAGCACTAGATCTAGCATGCTGAGATGCAACCCGCTTATCATTTGTAAACATTTGCCTTAACTCCTTCTTCATCGAAACAAAAGACTGAAGTGATAAGAAATTTGTTACAAATCTTGTCACAGCAGGGCGACACAAATTCCTACCATTAGTAAATTTCCTTCTCATCAAATTCAAAACTCATGCACGGTTATAAATGAATTTTATCACCTTTTTTGCCTTCTGCATAGTCTCATCAATAACAGGAAAATACCTAGGATCTCCTATATTCTCCAGCATTAATTCAATGTAATGTGTAACACAAGGAGTCCAAAAAAATGAATTATAGGTATTTTGCAACCTTTTCCCTATCGCTTTATAAGCAGAATCATTATCAGTAACAAACTGAACAATGTTTTCCACCCCTACTTCATTCACAACTTCACCAAATATCCCAAACAAAATCTCAGCATTTCTAATTAGGCCAGATGCATCAATAGATTTCAAAAACATAGAGTCATTCGAAGAATAAACCAAAAAATTTATAATAGGCTCTTGTCTCCTATTTGTCCAACGATCACACATAATTGAGCATCCATAAATACCCCAACTCACTCTTCTTTCAACCAAATAAGTTCTCATTTCAGAAATAGCACAACTAAAAAATTTACCTCTTAAGTCATCAATCGATGACCCTTTGTATCCTGACCCATAAGAGGCTATTGCATCAATCATAGGTTGATAATAATATGATTGAGAAGCATTAAATGACGAACCTGTATTATACCACCATCTAGCTACTGCTATATCCACATTGTGAGCCGCATCTCTTGATTGCATTGCACTACGAATTGAAGGTTGGGCTCCAGGAGTTGTTCGTGGTGCAAAAAAACCAGACACCTGCCTTTTTCTTTTCCTCACATCATATTCTTCAGGATCCTGAGGCTGAGATAGAACACTACCAGTATCACTACTACTACCACTTCCACCTTCAATATTTCCATAATCACCACGGAAACTAAAAAATGAACTTCCATTACCAATTTCAAAATTCAATATTCCCCTTCTATCTTTCTCAAATTGTTGTTCATCAAGCAATGTTTTCATCTGCCACTTCACATCATGACTTACTACTTTACATGCTTCCACATCTCCTTTAACCCAGTTAAATACCTTTTCAATCGGGTGATTCTTTCACCTTTCAAATGCTTGTTACAAAACAAGCAAATGGTATGATTATTTTGACCGAGAACCGCACCAACGTGAGCCCAAACTGGATCATTGTATCTTTCTGAACTAGATTGATCGGGAGTATTTGAACTTCCTTCCATTTATCTGTACACAAAAAATAAATAACACATAATTTCAGTACACAATGACAATATGCATATCCATTTTATATAATATAACTTATTCTGTAATAATCACAAAGCTAACAATTCAAAACAATCAACATATATAATAAGTAACACAAAACATACTCCAACAATTTCCAATCCAGTCAATCACAAAACATTCATTATTGTATTTCCACTCCTACTAAATAATGTCAATTTTCAATCCCAACAATCACAAAACATTCATTATTGTATTTCCATTCATACCAAATAATGACAATTTTCAATCCCAACAATCACAAACACATTCATTATTGTATTTCCATTCCTACCAAATAATGTCAATTTCCAATCCCAACAATCACAAAACATTCATTATTGTATTTTCCATTCCTACCAAATAATATCAATTTCTAATCCCAACAATCACAAAACATTCATTATTGTATTTCCATTCCTACCAAATAATGTCAATTTCCAATCCCAACAATCACAAAACATTGATTATTGTATTTCCATTCTTACCAAATAATGTCAATTTCCAATCCCAACAATCACAAAACATTCAATCCCAACAATTACAAAACAATTATAATTCCATTATCAATTCCGACAATTTCCAACAATAACAAAACAATCATGATTCCGTTACCAATTCCAACTTCCAACAATTAGAAAATAATCATGATTCTATTACCAATTCTAACAATCACAATTACAACAATGAGATTACATACATAATTCCATTTCCATTTCAACAATTTCCAATTCGAACAACGACAAAACATTCATAAATCATAATTCCATTTCCATTTCTAACATTTCCAAACACTTTTCATTTTCAATTCCAACAATTATCAACAATTCCCAATTCCAACACAATATTTGGGAGTGTATAATTTTTCCTTTACAATATATCAAAAATGAAAAGACAACCTAAATCCTAAATTCGTAGTTTATCATTATAATTAATAATTAAAAAGTGAAAAGGGTGTTTAAATAATTGTAAATAGAATTGGATGTAATCATGTAAATGATTAATTTACTAAAATAAAAAATCAACAAAAACTTAATACTTTATTTTTGTGATTTGATTATATATATTTTTATATAATAAATAGTTCAAACATATATTTCTAAACTTTTATTAAAATTGTTAATTTTAGTTAATATGCATTATGTTTTATTTATTAATTATAACAATTGATTTTATGAATTATAGTTTTGCATATACCAATTGCATTTAACTTCTAAAGTTCTAACTTCTAACAAGATAATTATCTATAATTATAACATAAAATTTTCAATTCATAACAATTGCCCAAAATCCAAATCCAATACTAAACACAACTTACAAAATAACATACTTTCATTTTCAGTTTTCAGTTTTCCACAATCGTGAATCAACAACAACTATACTATCAATTTCAATTTTCAATTTCCAAATCACAAATACAGAAATGTAATTTCAACTTCAATTCTTCAACATTGCTGAATAGTCAATACTCAATACACATTTGACAGAACACAATTAACTTCAACTCTTCATCAATCACAATATTCACAACACCAAGCTACAAACCCTTCGAGCAGCTGCTTCAACTTCAACTTCCTTCCATTCACAAATCCACCATTGGCATTCAACTTCAACCATCGACAGTCAACAACACAATGATAAAATCATCATCCAACTTTCACAAATCCACCATCCAACACAGTAAAAAGTTAAATCAAGTAGAAAAACTAGCAAATGGTAAGATAAATGACAAAAAATGAGAAAACTCAAAGTCACAAACCCAGAAAAATCCTTCGGTGGTGTCACTGCTAGATCGGGGGGCGGCGGTGTTGCGATAGAGGGAGTTTTTGGTCACGGTACGGTGTGTGGTGGACGCCAAACGGTGGACCTTAGCAGGCAACGACATCTTCGGGCGTGGACAAAGGTTGAAGACGGCGAGGCAACCGCGAGAGAGACCACGACTCCACGATAGAGGAGAAGAGGAGGAGGAGGAGAAGGATGAGGTGGCGACGCGGCATCAACGGTGATAGGCAGGAGAGCGTGGCGCTACAGACGGACAGAGAGAAGACGAAGAGAGATGAGAAGGAGAGTCGAGGGTGGTAGATTTTAGGGTTAAATTTTATTTTTTTACAAAATGGTCCCTGAAGAATAAATTTTTTGCAGAATGGCTCAGAAAAATCCGGTATTGGCGGTATCGGCCGGTGCCAACTGGAATTTATCACCAGTACCACCTACACCCGTACCGGTACCTTTTTCCGGCCGGTACGGTACGAAATTCAAAACGTTGCTTTTAACATCTTTTCAAATTTATTAAAAATTTAAATTTAATGACTAACGTTTTAAATTTTGAATAAATAAGATAAAAATTATTTTTTTACTAATGTATATGCATAATAAATAGTGTTTAAATAAAAAAACTGAAAATTAAACTAATAAGATAAGAAGTTTAAGATTTAAAAAGTCTAATCAGCATTAAACCGTCATAAAATCGATTAAAAATTAAATAAAATTAAAAATCTAAAAATAATTGAGAAATTATATCTTTACTTATAGAAAATTTTAAAGTTTAATTAAAAAGGAGACTATTAAATAAAAATTAATCAATCTATTTTAGTTTATAAAAACGGATTGTTTTTTACAACAAAGATTATTAAACTAAATCAAATAGAAAAATTTAAAATCGAATTAAAAAGTTGATCGATTTACTGTTGGTACTATTAAATTAACTGAATTGGCTCGATTTTTAAAATATTGAGACATGAATATTTATCTATTAACTATATCATTAAAAATATTTTAATCTGATCTATACAAAATTTAAAAGATTAATTATTAAATTATTTTTTAAAAATTTTATCACTAAATTAAAATAATCACAAAAAAATATAAATTTTTAAACCTCTTCTCTCTTGATATTACTGTTAGATTTGATTTCCTAAACCACGCATAATAACAATGATAAAAGATGAGTCCTGATTAGGAAAGCAGAGAAATTGAATAGAAAGAAAACGTCCAAAGTCTTCCCACGTGAGGAAATTTGGGTCACAAGAATCATTAAAAAATATAATTAATTTATTGTTGACTTCCAACTTTTAAATTTAATTTATTTTAATAATTTTTATCATTAAAAATTAATCAGATTATGAATTAATCAATCGGTCAAATTCGGCCCATGGTCCTACCTATGGCTCGACAGACCGGCCTAACCCATCTACACTTTTTATAAAATAAATTGACAAAACGACGTCATTCAGACCACGAGCCAGGCCTGTGGCCGAGACAACCGAAGGCAAAGTCAGGCTGGCCAAATTAAGATTGCTATCTCTAGTAGATTTTTCAAACTAGTCAATTTTTATAAATTAAAATTAATTAATTAATTTTTAATTAGATTTTAAATTTTTAAATATTTAAAAACAAAATTTTTCAAAAATTTTAATTTTATTTAATTTTTAATTAAGTTTATTTGTAATAGTTATTATTTATAATAAAAGAAATTTCGCGGAAGGGACAACTTTCAGTTACGGTGGACCGGGGACATCGTGTGTTGGTCAAACCACAGTACCTCCCAGTTGCTTGCATGAGCTTTCACCAATGAAGACAAGCCACAAACCTTTAATGGACCATCAGTTAATTGTGTGCTTAACCATGGTTAAGAAACTGTTGATTACTCTCAATTCCTATATATATGCCTCAGTTTCTTTAGTCTGGAAGTAAATGAGCAAGTGGATATGAGCTCCTGTGGCTTTCTTCTGAAAAGGTTTGAGCTTCAGATACTTCATATTTTGGTTTACAGCTCAATCCTTGATTCTGGTATATTCTTGTGCTTAGTTAAGTTGATGACGTCATTATTTATAGTTCTCGTGCATATCTTGGATTAGGCTGTTGTTTTTCTCCTGTTTGGATTATGGGAAAATAATTGGAAGTTTATGGCTTGGTTTCTGAGAAAACAATGCTTGATTTTGTGTTTGGTGCTGTTTCATATGGGTTTTGTTATGGGGTTCGTCTCAAAATTCGATATCTTGGCGTTTCTTGGTTAGTATTACTCGTGCCTTTGAAGTGTTACTCCCGCTGTTGATTTATGTTTGTGAACCCTTTGTTCAGATCATGAGAAAATGGAGGTAAGGAACAGTTAAAGTTTACAAGGTTTTCCACCTGCCCAGCTTGTTGGAACTCGGAAAACTCCAATTTAATGAAAATTTATGAATATCGGATTCTTTTTCTGTGCGTATTTAGTGTGAATGTACTATTCTTTCCCATCCTGTGAGACCATAGAGTCACACTAAGGTAAAAGAGACATTTTTGACCCAGAAACCCTAATCTTTTGTCTCATTCCGTCAAAATATACACCCTAGCATTGCTTCCTGACGGAAATATGCTTGAATAAGCTGTTCTTTGAGGGATCAATGGTGTCGGATTGTTAAATTTGGAATACAGTAGTTTCATACTCGGTTATCAGATTGGTTCTTCTCAATTATAATAGTTGTCTATAGAAGGTTTGTTTAAATGTAAACTCAATTTTCTTAACTTCTTATCACCCGTTAATCAAAGATTTGATTGGGGCTTCTTCTCGTTTATGAATATGCTGGTATAACTGGATCTTGTACATATCATTATATCTTCTTGTAGCTTTATGGAATTGGCATGAGCATGTGTTATCTATCTAGTACTTATTTCTCTCTTTCTTCCACATTTTCTTATCCAACTTCTGGAAATCAAATCATCAAATAGCTGGTAGTCGAATTCTTGGTGCATTCTTGAAGAGTAATTTGTTTTGCTCCCATCATTTTGTTCCCTTGCATTTTGTCTTACCTCTCCTATATTGTTTTGAACAGCAAAGGCTTTTGTTGAAGTTCTGCTTGCATTCCCCTTGGATTGAGCCATCATGTGTCCTCCAACAGCTTTCCCAGTTGCTGACATAGAGTTTGATTGTTGTGCCGAGGAGATCTATATGTCTTTGTTGAATATGACTAGAGGATGTCCTCTTCCCAGCAATGTGGTCCCTGATGTGATTCCCTACCATTATGCGCCATCAAATTTACCTAGTAAGAACTATTTTCTTTTCATTCAAGTGAAAAATTGGGAGACATGACAACTCTGTTCAAGAACATGAATCTTTCCTTGACAAAGAACTTGAAATTCAGTGTCTATTTCATTGCTTTGTTCATCTGTTGCATCTTGCCATGTAAGAATTACTAGCTGGAGTTGCATATAGGAATGATTTTCTAACACAGCCTTGAGTATAAAATAAATGCTTATGGAAGATACTTGTTCAGAGAAAATATGGTACTTGATCCGGACCAAGGGGATTGAGAATACAGAACTTGGACTCTGGAAGGTTAAAGGCGAGCCCTGCAAATTATTCTCTAACTCTACCTTCACTGGCTGGAGAAAAACATTTGAATACTTTGAAGGCCAAGTTCCTGATGGACGTAAAACAGATTGGTTAATGGAAGAGTATTGGATGGCTCGGAAGGGACTTGTTGAAAACAGCAAAGAAAAGGTAATTTTCAGAGTATACGAGCACTGTAAGCCTATTCCGTAAAGTTTTAATTATCTTTTCCTTTCTACCCAACCAGTTAGTCAACCATCAATCTGGTTGTACGTGTTTCAGGAGGCAACCTCACTATTTAGAGTCTTTCTTGGAAGTGAAGAAGGGACATATGTTGGAGAGCAGCAATTAGTTTCTCAAGCATATGACGACGTCACCGACTCTTGTTCTACAAGTAAACATGAGGTGCACCAACCTTGATCCTATACTACTTCAATTGCGACGCTGAAACTGTTTGTGACTGCTAAGAAATTTCAAGCATAAAATTGAAACATTTGATTTGCTATTTTTCTATCAAAAAACAGTTCCCGCTGTACATGTATATGTGTATTAAAGCCTAGTAATCTTTTTGTAGGCGGTCAGGGATGATGAAACCACAAAATTAGCTGTAGCGGGAAGACCGGTGAATCATGTAATGGAACTTTCACCTGAAAATGATTATCTTTCTAGAGGTGACTTCTTGGAAATGCTGGATCTTGATAATCCAGCATCACGTTCCTCGAGCTCAGATAATTCAAGTTGCATGACTATGTCATCAGATGAATATTTTGATTCATTAGCCTTTTTGCAAGACCTGGAAAGGGGACGTAACCAAAATTCGACTAAGGAAGAAGGTAGAAAGTGCAATGTTGCTGCATCTATCAGACCGGATGAGCAGCTTATGACTTCAGCTTCAACAGGTGTATATTTACTATTTTTGCTTCAGGAAAAGAATAATACTCATGTTTCATGCATTTCTTCTGCAGTTCCATAATTTTCCTAAAAGGACATGCAGGATTTTCTGCAGGAAGTTCCTTTAGAACCACCTCTCCTGAAAGTCTACTCGCTTTAAAACGTTACGCTACCTTTAGCCTTTGAATACATACATGCATTATGATTACTTTGGAGTTGATTGCATTAGACAATTTGCTGCAGGAACTTTTATCAGCAGCATGCCGACCAATGAATCATCTCGTGGCACTAATCTCTTTACGGGATGTTCGACTAATGCCCGTAATGATCCTGATGACAGAAATTCGCAGAATGCGGTGAGAGATCAAATGACAGATTGCAAAGATGAGGGTTCGTCTTCAAATTGTCATGATGTAGGTACATCATCTGGCAGATCTAACCGCAGCAGGGTGAAAAAACTCAAGAAGAAGTATCCTTGTTTCATGCCATTTCATTTCCTATTCTAGTTACTTGCTGGTAGCATTTGTGTGAAAGTTAGTGAAAATCAATTGGTTTAGTAATTGTAAAAGCTAATGATTAGCTTAACTATTAAATTCTGTTATTAATATAGGTGCTTGAATGAATAGGAATAGTTAGGGAGAAAGTTGTGTATTACTGGACCTCTTCATATTTCACGTATCAATGAGATTTTTACTGGATTATTGTCGTTGTTGAATGAATAGGAATAGGGGCATGGACTGATTAAGGATAGAATTAAAAAAATTTATGATAATTATGATGGAGTGTATGTATATAACAATATTTCTTGTTGGACTTTGAGTTGGAACATTCATGTGACCAAATCCCTTTTTTTTTGCACTTAAAAATAATGATATTAATCCGGTCAATTTTAATTTAAACCATTTGATTGTGTTTAGATCTATGCATGTGAATGGGTCGAGTTGGGTAAGGCTAAGAGCAACTCGTGGCTCGGCCTGTGACCGGATGGGCCATGAGCAGGCCTGACCCATCAGATTATATTGTTTTAAAAAATTCAAAAATGATGTTATTTTGACATTTCGGTCGGGCCACGGGTTATGCTCAACCTAGCTCGGCCAATAGTCTGCCCGTGGCCTAGAAAATATGGGCCAAAATTGGGCTGAGCTAGGCAGGTCAATCAAAATTGACATTCCTTGGGCCCTTGGCCTAAATTTTTTTATAATTTATTTGCAATTTCACTTGAATTTTATTATTTTATTTTAAACAAAATGATTTTTATTGATAATTTGTATGTCAGACTATAAAGTTTCAAAATTTGTTTTTTAAATTAAATTTGAATTTTTATCAAAATATATTTTATTTATTAATTTTAACTCAATTTAATAAAGTTTCTAAAAATTATTTATTAAATTTTAAAATTCAAATTTTAGTAGTTAAAATGAATTTATTTATTGATTTGAATTCTAATCAAAATAAGTTTTATTTATTTTATTTATTATTTTAGATCAAATCCAATTTCCAAGTAGTTTACCTTTCCTAAACTTTTCTGTTATCTCTGCGAAGAAGTGGTCATGGAGATGCAGCTGGGCAGTCATCAATTGTTTTTTAGTCTAGCTACGAGGTGTCTTAGGAGAGTCCTAATTTTGAGAAAATGCCTTTAAGTTATCTACATTTAGACTAATTTTTGCTCGCACCGGATTAACCCGTAAGAGGTAAAGTATTGACCAAACAGATTTTTCTGTTCTCATAACATTCAATCTCACTACTCCAACAAGTCTTTTTCCTTAAGAGCGCCCGACCATCAATACTTAATCCAAAAAATATATATTTTTGTTATTTAAAGTATTTAATTTTTAAAAATTTTAATTTAGTGATCAATCTTTTAAATTTATATAAATCAGATCAAAAAATTATTTTTATTAATGTATTGTGTTTGCTAAACATTACGTAAATATTCATATATTAGTTACATCGATAAAAATATTATTCTAATGTAATTTATATAAAATTTAAAATTTGATCACTAACCTGAACATTTTAGAAAATTTAACACTAAATCAAAAAATTTTAAAAATATTAGATACTTTTGAACATGTTAGGGTATGTAGTTTTCTTTTTATTATATATTTCAAATAAGAACTTAATAATTCATAGTCAATGACATAAACCCTTAATCAAAGTCTCGAGTTCGAGTCTTGAGAATGGAGTCGCTTTAAAACTCGTGAGGGAGAACTTTGCCGCCCAAATGAGTCCTACCCGACTCGACTCCGAACTAATCGGTTGCCACTGTGACGCCAGATACCGGGTGATTTAACAAAAAAAAAATGACTATCTATTTTAAATTTATTCAGGAGTTTAATTTGATAAAGAGTGTGATTTGATATATCTAACGAAATTTCGCAATTATAACCATTATAAAAGCTGGTAAATAGCCTCGGCAAAAGATATCGTTTTGTTACTCTCAGTCAACCTTCAGACTAGGCCAAACCTAGACAACTTGACCTAAGCTTAATTCAAAAAAATATTTTCTCGTATATTTTGATTAAAAAAATAATGACGAAATATAAATAATATAAAGATTAGATACAAAATATTTTGATTAAAAAATAATGACGAAATGTAAATAATATAAAGATTAGATACAAACTAATCAAATGTTATTAATATGATAACACAACTTCAACTTTTAAACTTAATATAAATTAATTAAATTTAACTTAAATTAATCAGTTAAAATAATTTAATTAATTCGGTTTGATTTGAAATGCTGAGTTAAATTATCAAGTAAAGTATTTAGTGACTGAGTTTTTTAGTTGACGCTTCGTGGTGCAAATCTAAGAAAATCTCAAGACGTTTTAGATCTAGCTCATTTATTATTGAAAAGTTGTATTGAGAGGACTTTCGGTATTCTTAAGGCTCGATGAAAATTTTTTGAGAAAATGATGTTGCTGAGTTCTTTTGTTTTACTTAAATTCTTATGAGAATATTCAAAGAAATACTAAGATATAAACAACTAATATTCGTGTTCTTATAATTTTTTTCAAATCATACATTCGTAAGTCATTTTACATACAAACAGGTAATGCTAAATAGTTAATTTTATCAAATATTTTTAAATAAACATCTAAAGTATCTACTAATCAAATAAGCTATATTAATTTGCTATTAACTAACCGCTTATAGAATTAGCTAATAGCCAATGTAATCCGTTGATTGCCAAATAAAGCCAAAGATATCTTAAATAAAGATGACATGTGGTTTATACCCGAAACCTACGATTCGAAGTACGATCGAACAAGAGTTAAGTCCAATATTTTTGTTTTATTTAATTTAATATGATTTTTAAAATGACATTATTTATATTTGATATATTCAAATTTTTTGATCGAATCGAATTATAAAGTTTGAATATGAACTTGTCTCTAAATTGAAAAAATAAATCTGAATTCAATTTAAAACTCAATCAATTTTTTTTTTTGCGTACAAGAGGAAAAAAAATACCAAATTAATGCAAAGCGCGCGAGAACACCGCACCGTGAGCATCTCTGCAGAAAAGCTCCTGGATATCAAAAGAGGGCTTCTGTAAGATATGAAGGCCTGAACTTAATCTGCTAGTGAGACGAGTGATCTGCGCACTAGTTTCCTTCTCAGAAGACATGTTAGATGTGAGTAGTCCACTCTTATTGTAACAGCTTGTGATACCTGTCACTAAAAAAACACACCTTTGTCAACGTAACAGGAGGATCTGAGAGAATATTAAAACTCAATCAATTTAAATCTAAAGTCTTAATTTTAAGTTGGACCGGATTGTATTCGGGTACAAATATCAAATCGAATATGTGAAATAAGCATGTTGTCGGAGTCGGACTCAATCCCTCTGAACTTATTAGATGTGACAAGGCATGTGATGGCCCAGGCACCACCAAATGGTCCATCCCTAACCTACGGGGCCGTAGAGGTTACCATTTGGCGTATACTGTCTCTCTCCTCCCTCTCTCATAGTCACAGTCATAAATCAGGACTCACATGTTCTTCGCTTGCGATGGATGTACTAACTCCACTCCGTTATTATGACCTGACATCGGAAACTACGCATTTCCAATGTGATCAAGATTAACTATCAGTCTTAATTGCATTAACTTAACAATTTATGATTTAATCATCCCAAACTCCTCAACATTGTTTTAAAATTTGGACCGATCATTAAATCAGAGGTCTTATTAGTTACCAATTTGATTGGTTCGATCGGTTCAATATGTGTGACGTCATAATTATGCAATAATTATAAATAATATTAATAATATTAAAAATACAAAAATATACCAAAAAATAAAAAAATAAAAATTTATTGAACCAGTGATTGGATCGGTCGAACCGGTCCGATTCGACCGGTTCTCACTGATTCAATTGAGAATCGGTTTTTAAGGGTAAATCGGACCGAATAGCCAATCGGTTACCAGTCGAACTGGTCGGACCAACCGATTCGGCTCAATTTTTAAAACTATGCTCCTCGAGAATCTTAAAATTGTCAAAAAGTAAAAAAGGAAATTATTTAACATTGTTATAAAATTTATAATTAATAATATAAATTGATTTTTAAAATGTGTTTTTCGTTATGTAATATTTAAGTTAGACAAACATATTAATCATAATTATATACTTAAATTGACTTTCCATTGTAGTTAACGAAAATCATAATATTAAAGTCAAAGTCAATATGTTCGAGCACATATTCGAATCACAAAAAAAAACTTTTTTGTAAAAATACAAAAAGAAGACTGTATACATCGATTGAAATATTAAGTGTTTGATAAATTTTAAGAAATAAATTAAATTAGAACGAATTAAAAGGTTTAATGATTTAAAATAAAATAACCTTTAATTAAAAGACTCAAAAAGTTAAAAATAATCAAGTTATCAATTAATTTAAATGCGAGCATCGTCAAATAATTTAGTTAAAAAATGTATTAATAAACAATTTTTATAGTATTAAGTGATTGATAATAGTTACATTTAATAATTAAAAATTAAAATAATATTTAATTAAAAGACTCAACAACAACAATAATAACAATAATATTAAGCAAGAATCTCGCTGAGATGCGGGGCTTGAGGAAGTTTAGTAGCACGCAGTCATACTTCTAATTATTAGAAATAATATTTTTAAATGGTTTTCATAAATGAATGAAAATATAACTATAAATAAATGAATTAGTAAATAAAAATGATAAATACAATAATTAAAAGACACAAAATATACCGATTTAAAAAAACAGTAAAAGATAAAGTTGCTGAGTTACCATAACTCCATAAGCGAAGGAGCTAAGGTGGTGGAGCCGACCATGTTCTGTCTCCTTCATACATCACACCTTACAGATGGTAACCACTTGTTGCCCAATTCCACGACCAAGTTTCATTTTCTCTTTATTACCCTTCTAATTTTCAAATTTTTACACTAAATTAGCTTGATTTATGCTTAAATAAATAATCAAAACAAGCTCTCTTTTTACTCAAACAAAACTCACAGAATAAGCAATAATTAAAATACCGATCAATTCGATCGATTTAATCATAAAAAAATTAGATTAATTAATTTTTCAGTTTGATTTATGTTAATACTATTTATTATTAAAATTAGTCGATTTATTAATTAATCATAATAAACTAGTTAGTTTCATTTAACAATTTTTTTTTTAACCCTTTAGGGAGTGGTCGAGTTGGTGGAGTGGAGGGCATGGGGTCAAAAGGTCCAATATTCAAATCTCCTACTTAAGCTCTTTCGATTGAGCCTGTCGCACATGACTTATCTAGTGCGGAGCACCCGGCTGATATGATTTGTAAACTATTGCGTCAATCCGAAAGTTTACCCTATGCGTATTCAAATGATAGCGACTGCGGGTTTCTTTGTTAAAAAATTTTTTTAAATTAAATTTTAATTTCTTTTATTAAATTAAAGATAATTTTTTTTACTTATATTTCTATTCATTTTATATGGATTTTATTATGATTTAATATTGGTTAAAATTTTGAACCTTAAAATTTATGTTTTATTTGTCTAATTTCTGGTCAAACTTTTAATATATTAATAATAAGAGGCTTCAAATTCTGACATATGACCATTTGAGTTTAATTTAAAATTAATATATCAAATTTAAAATGAGCATTAAATAATGAAGTTTGAGCCTTTGAGGAGCTCAAGACAAGGACCCTCTAATTTAGGGAAAGGGTTGATCAATTCAATCACCATGTTGTTAAATTTTTTATTACAATTTTGTCCACCGTAGAAACTTCTTCCTAGGAAGACTAACTACAAGCGTGTCTGGTCTAGTCTTGGAATTGCCACTTTCCTTGCATCATAGTCAACAACCTTTGGCTGAATCTCTCATTTTTTACATTGTCTGTCTCATCACACCACATCGTTTGGAGCAACGACGGATTCAGGATTTTAGTCTTGAGGGGGCAAGAACTTAAATCACAAATTTTTTGTAGGGGCAAAAAATTATATATATATATATATATTCTGAAAAAAATTTAGTCTTAGGGGGGGGGGGCTATAGCCCTTGCTAGCCCCCTGGATCCGTCACTGGTTTGGAGCATTGCATGATCTTGGACTCAAAAGGTGGAATGTCTATTCTAGACGTCCCCATACTTCGACCCAATATTATGTGAGGGAGATAAATTACGGTCTGATTCTAGTCAGCTTTTCAAAAAGGCGGCCTAATGTTCGGTACGCACAAGGAATCACCACATTGAATGAACTTTCACACTGTCGCTACCGAAACTTAAACCCAAAATCTTGAATGTACTTTTCTTTTCGACGATCAACTAGGCTACCGGTGCGGGTTGAGCATTGCATGATCTTGTTCCTGCCTGCCCTTGCATTTCTATTCGACGCTCAGCCACAGCGTGAAACTGTGATGGTCGGCTCGTCCGATGTAACTTTCGAGGAAGTTGATCGAGTGTGAACGGCCCAGATGAGTTGACAGACCACGTGAACGGTGCACCTGGCTGTTTGCTTTTTCAAACTTTGTCATGATTACACACCTTATGCGAACATGTCCTCGACTTTACGACATGGACTCTTCTCTCAATCCAACGGCTGGACTGACCCAGAAAATGATCCGACGGAGGTACCGCAACCTTCCTGATTGGACGATCGATATTGCTTAGTTGTGGCGGGAAAATCCGGTGGAAAAGGAAAAAAAGAGTAGGATAATATTAAATTTTATTTCTTTAATAAAAAATTTATAAGTCAATAAAGTAAAAAAATAAATAATAATTCAACACCGACGGCAGGTAGCGCCTCCACGGCCCACACGTGGGACCCCGTTATGAATTACGGGGCTTTTACCGTTACATCATGACCTTTTTCTTTTTCTTTAAATTTTCACTGTCTTTTATTCGATGCACATAAATAATTTATTTGTATAATAAATAATTAAGAATTAATATACATATAAATTATGTTTATTTTTTATATAAAATTTATAATAATTAATTGCGATGAATTGATTTATTTAATAATTATTTACTACAATTAATAGGATAATTAGTATTTTAATATTTTAAGAGTTAATTATTGAAAAATCTCAAATTTTACTTAATTTTGAAATCCTAATACCAACATTAAAAAGATGTTCTAACTTTCAATTTCTAGCAAAAATGGTTTGAAATTAAGTTTTTTATTAAAGTAAGTAATGTGACGAACTATACCAAATTAATATTTATGTCACGTGACTACTGCTTATTATATTTGTATTATATATGAATTTTATTATTTAAAAATTAAATAATAACAACAATACCTAGATAAAGAGTTTTGAGAAATTTTAGTACTACACAACTTTACTTATAATTAATAAAGAGCATATTTTTAAAGGACTCTTTTTTTTTAGATTCGAGGAAACTCATAGGTCGGCCAAGCGGACACACCTTTCTGAGGATACAACTGGCACACCACACCACAGGCGGGCTAAGGGGTTGCACCTTATCATTAAGAGCCCAACTAATTTTCCACCCTACAGGTAAAATTATGACTATCCCAGACTCTTACAAGAGGGGCTAATATGGAATCAAACCTATAACCTAGTCAAAGTTAAGCCCCACACTCAACCATCGAGCCACACTCCTTGAGAGTATCAAACATTCTAAAATAATTATGAATGCAAAATATATGAAAGAGTATAAATTTTAATTTATAAGTTCAAATTTGAATTTATGAAAAACAAATTTTAATAAAAATTAAATTAAAAATTTTCTTTTTTCTAAATTTATAAAGACTTCACTCTTACCATAGTCAAAGTGTCAACTCCTATATATTTATATTTGAAAAAAAGAAAAAGAAAAAAACAAAACAAAACAACAACCGTACTGGTTTTTAACAAACTTTGAAAACCTATCAAAGCAAAGTAGAGAGAGAGAGACCATGATTAACGAGAGAGGTCATCACTTAAACGTCCTGCTGCTCTCTCTCTTACGTGTCGGTCTCTTATTTGTCAACACGACCTCGTCGGGATTCATAGCAGCAGACAACCAATAAACACACACCAGTCACTCTCATCCTGTCTATCTTTCTCTCTCTGTCACTCTTTCCTTTCTGTGCTTTTTCTCTCTGAGAAAATCCCAATTTTCTCTTGATTCTTCCTTCTTTCTCTTTCTCAAACCGCCATGGACGTACTCAGCAATGCGTGATCTTCCTCCCAAATGTGGTTTTGGGTATTGACGCACTGAATTTGGGGGGGTTTTGTTCGATTTGTTTGAGTTGAAAAGGAAGTTTCTTTCTTTCTTTTTTTTTGTCTTCCTTTGTTGAGAATGTTGGAGACAGTTGAGAGTTCGGTGAATGGGGGGTTTTCTTCACAGCTGCAGAGCTGTGGAGATAGTAGCGAAGAGGAACTTTCGGTGTTGCCACGTCACACTAAGGTGGTGGTAACTGGTAATAATCGGACCAAGTCGGTGCTTGTGGGTCTTCAAGGTGTGGTCAAAAAAGCTGTTGGCCTTGGAGGATGGCATTGGCTGGTAATTTAGCTTGGGGCTTTGTGGGTTTTCTTAAATATTGCTTGTTTTCAGTGATTTGAATTGTTTGTGGTGAAATTTTGATCTTTTTTTTTTGTTCTTGGAATTTTCCTGGAACTCTTAAAATGAGGTTTGTTTTTGGCAATGCGGATTTGGGTTTCTGACAATTGCTCAATTGTTTGCTTTCTAGATGGTTATAGCTTCTTTTATCTGCTCGCTATTCAATTTTATGATTTCAATATGGTATTTGGTTATTGGGGTTTAATTGCATGTGAAATTTCTTCAACGGATCTGGAGTCTTAGTGATTTATCTTCAGTTTCTTTCCTTTTTTGATTGTAGTTACTGTTTTGAAGTTTGAGTTTCAGATTGCATTTGCCTATTTGGGGTGTTTTTCACCTCTGCATGTTGGCTATATCTTATTAGGATCTTATCTTTACTACTCATTTATTGTCTAAACGAGCTTGATTTCTTAGATTTCAAGGCAGAACATTTGCTGTTGGGTCAAATGGAATTTTTTTTCCCTTCTTTCTTCTAAACCACAGTTTGATGTATTTCTTGTTCTGATTGGTTTTCATGTTGTTCTTCGAGTTCTCCATTTTGTATTTTAATTGTTCCAGTAATGAAAATCTTGGTTTTTATTTGTTGGCCTAATTTCTGGTGAAGACATATTCATACGTTGATGTTGATCAGATGAAATTAATATGTCCTATGATGTGGGTAGGAGACAGTAGGCCTGGTTTTGATGTTAATCTATTCGCTTTTACATGTTATACCTGTTGATTCACATTATTATTTTCTAATTGAAAATTCAAAGATGCAGTTTGTAAATCTATGCATATTTATGCTTCTTCATATCTGAATGATTAAAAAAATCTGATTAATTTAACTGGAATAGCGTTTTCTGTTCAGTACCCTTTATTTATAGTATCTTATCTGGATGTTATGCTTGGCAGCTCATCATCTAACGTAATCCACTCGATTTTCATTTTCTTTTCCACTAATTTATATGCACAATATCTGAAAATTGCAGGTGCTTACTAATGGCATAGAAGTAAAGCTACAGAGGAATGCTCTTAGTGTGATTGAGGCTCCCACTGGAAATGAAGATGATGATGACCTTGAATTCGAAAATGCGCAGTGGAACGGATCCGATATGGGTGAGTTGCCAAATTCTTAAATATTGGTTCATGAGAAATTTTCAGGAAGGATGAATTGAAGTGTATCTAGTTTTTGGGACATCCTGATTTTGCTTTTGGGGAGTTCTTTTCATTTATGGAGCCACCATTTCTGTATATTGGTTATATGAACAAGTTCTGGTTTTCTTTTTTACTCACCGTAGTTGCCAAATTCATAATTAGAGTTAGACTTTTGAAGTAATCAAGTGTTTGCTTGGGCTTAAATTGTGGCTTTGTGGTAGCATATCTCCTTGTCGAAAAGGGGTCCGAGTTTGGTACATAGGATTCATTCTGTCTTCAAACTTTTGCTTTCACTAATGCTGAAACCTCTCGTCTGATTTCTTTCTTTTTCTCCTTTTGATTGGTCCCACACCCTTTTCAATTCTGGTGCTCCTATCCTCGACTTTTCAGCATCCGATGACACACAAAAGTCCCATAGATCAAGGCATAGGACACATAAATCAACAGGATCATCTCACAAGACTTTTAGCCGGTCTCTCTCATGCGACTCTCAGTCTAAGGGTTCTGTTTCTACGCCTCGTGGGGCCTCGGTATGTTGTCTTGAATCTTAATTGCTTGTTCCATATAATGTTAGTTAACTTTTACCGTACAATCTATTCAATCTGCCAGTACCCTTATCTTTTATATCCATGTCTTCCTGTTATCAGAAGGTTGATCTAAGCAAGTTGGAGATGGCTGCTTTATGGAGATATTGGCGACACTTCAATCTTGTAAGTTTCAGCAGAGGAAACTTTATAAGATATTCCTTTTTTAAGCGTCTTATTGACTTGGTAATCCTTAACTTTGCTGGTTTATCTAGATGGATGCTTTCCCCAACCCATCAAAAGAGCAACTAGTTGATGTTGTTCAGAGGCATTTCATGTCTCAGGTAGTTGTCTGAACCGACAATTCGTTTCATGTAACTTAATCATGATCTAACATTAGTGTTCTCTTGCTCCCGAAGCAAATGGACGAGTTGCAGGTCATTGTGGGATTTGTTCAGGCTGCAAAGAGACTAAAGACTGTCTGCCGACCGAGTCGAGAGTGAAAAGAGATGCCAACGGAGGTTCGTGGCCACCGCTAACAGAAACCGGTTTACCTGGATATCCGCTTCCCTATTTGTAACATATGTATCCGTGGCTTGTTTATGATTTTACCGTCTCTCCTAGTAGGCTAGTATCTACTTTTAGCTATAGAGGATCTTACGTTTTAGTAGTTGTGTAGCTATGTAGATAAATCATATGTATAACTGGTGGGCTAGACCTTTCGTTTAAGCTTTTGCTTCAATGTATTGCTGACTTGGCCGGGGGAAGTGGAACTTGGAAATGTATATACTCATTCTCTACTTTGTTTTCACCTTCAAGGGTCACTATCTATGGCGGTGCGCAAGTGTCGAATCAAGACCCGTCTGGTTCCATGCATCGTAGGCAATCTACGCATGAAGATTTTCAGCATCCAAAGGGGACCCAGTTGCATTTATCATAACAGCAACATGACTTCTCAAGTAGCTACAAAAATAAACAAAGATAATGAATAGATCGCTCTAAATTCACAAGCAAGCGGCTCCCATTGCTAAGCTAAAGAAGGAAAAAACAGAAACAAACTTATTGTCTGCAACAAGGTAAAACTAAAAGGAGTTTACTTCTTAAAGCTCCTTATCAATGGTGGACTGTCCAAGGTATACAGTGACTGTGACACGAGACCTTAAACTGGACCCCAGCAAATCCCAAGAATAGAATCGTTGCATGCCATTCTAAGCCTGACAGCAATGCTTAACCCTCAAGTTAAAAGGAACAAAGATTGTTCCCTTCACCTCAACTGTTCCGGTGAAAAAGAAAAAGGCTTGGTCTGGTCCAGTGAAGTTTCAAAACACCCCCACTCGTCTTGTCACGCCAGTAAAAGTTTGGTCCCTCTCGTGAAAATCTCGATATCAGTAGGGGTTTTGCCAAGCTTTCTTTCACTTCAGGATAAAAAGTTGAACTTAACTCCTGCTCCATTCCTACTGTCTATCTTGCTTAAAAAGTCTAGACATGTCGAGACACGGGAACCGGAACCTGGATATAACCGCAAGAAGGATATGATGGCACCCGATAGGTGTAGTAGGTAAATAAACATGTTATTTGTACCTCATCCTTTCACTGAAAAGTTAATTAAGTATTTACTGCCTTTTTTTTTTCAAAGGAGAAAAAAAATCGCTATTACATTCCTAATTGCGGGGATAAGACCCCAACTATATCTGCGAGGATATAGAAGTTACAACCCGAAAGTGGATACTGAGAACAAATAATTTCGATATCAAAAAACCTAGCAACATGGGCTAACCAATCCGCACATCTATTACCTTCCTTGAATATGTGACAAAATTTTACCTCCCACGATCTTGCCAAGAGCTCGTGAATGGCCATTCCCAATGAACTACTTCCCAAGTTCAAAATTCCGAAACCCTGATAAAATGTTGATTACCTCCAAAGTATCCACTTCAAGCTCAATTTTTTATAACTCAATTCTCATGCCAGAGTTAAGCCAGAGATAGTACTAATTATATTTTAATATTATTAAAATAATATCCATTGCTCTATTAAAGTGGTAATAAAGATAACGATAAGAACCGATTTAAGCCTATCATGAAACCCTAAAGCGAAAATCATACTTTTATTAAGTATTTAAAGAAATCATTTTAAAGATCATTCCATTATATGACATAGGTTCAATTTATGACTCGTGTACTAAAAATTGCTAAAATTCTAACTCAATTACAATTTATGGTGTTATCAATATTATTTTATTCGATATAAGTGATGCATGCTATTATGTACTAAATAGTAATGATTAAAAAAACTCAATCGATTTCACCGGTTTAATCGTAAAATCTTTGAACCGTCTTATTTTTTTGTTCAGTTTTTAACTTTCTAGTTCGATATGTTTTAATAACTCTTGGTATTAAAAATTGATCAATTTATTAATTAATTAGTCAATTTTTATTAATTAAAAACTCTTATAAATTAAAATAAATCAATTGCTTTCCATTTATCAATTTTTTCAATTATATTTTAAATTTGTCAATGGATAAAGACAATATCTTTTAATTATATTTCAAATTCTTGAATCTTTAGTCAATATTATGACAGTTTAATACTAATTTTTAAGTCATCCCTAAATGGTACCTTTTCTTTTCTTAAGGGTATGCTATGCCATAGTTGAATGACCCATATTTAACCTACTTGTTTTGTCCCTTTACTTTTCTCTTGAACCCATTACTCATTATTGTCACCTTACAGTATTAAAGTGGGATTGGGACCACTTTGTTGTTAGGAGTAGGAAGAGGAGATGGATTTGGAGACGAATAAAAACTGGACACCTTCCTCACCAGCATGCTGCTAACCAGTAACCACTCAAATGGGTACTTGATTCCATTATTTATCGGTTACCAGATGCTCATGTACAAGCTGGCATGGAGACCATCTCTATATCTTTCTCTCAGCACCTTTTGTCGTCTTCATCAAAATTTAGCAAATGAGAAAGAAGTCACATTTAAAGTTGTCACACAAGAAAGGAAACACATGCATTCACGCTTACTATGTTGATAATCCTTCCATATGTCCTCCAGATCAAGGTTTTGAAATCTAGACTGGATGTCGAACCGGAGGTTTTATTGGTCACCGTTTTGATCGGTTCAACCACGCTTACTATGTTGATAATCCTTCGATATGCCCTCTAGGTCTATGTAGAGGGCATTTTATGAAGAAGATGAGGGCATTTTGGGTTCTTTTTTCATAATTTGATATTATTATTATTATCTGGATAAAAATATGATTAAATTATTAACTACTAATAAAAATATTATTACTAATATAATTTAATTATTCAATAAATCAAAATAGAAGAATTGCACAAAAATAGAAGTGAATCAAATGAGTCGAAGATCTCAAAATAAAAGTAAACTTTGAATTTAAAAAAATCAATTAAAATTTTTTTCTAATAAGTTTTTAATTATATAAAAATTAGAAAACAACTAGTAAGGGTTGGAGAAGAGCAATCACTCATTCTTATTTTTAAACCAGTATTCTTAAGATCAAAGAGTGAGACAGAAGGGGGGGAGGGGAAGCTCTCTATTCCTAGTTTTCCTGTAGCCGGATCCTTCGGAACCACATAAATCCTTAGTTAGAATGTAGAAGATATAAAACATATATTAGGCATTCTAGAAACAAAAAAACATTTTGCAAATGATTTACCAAAGATTTCATTTTAAATCCATTGAATTGAAAAACTAAATGCTTTTTTAGGAAGGGATAAAGCTTTATTTGCGTATTACTTTTGTATTGTTTTTGCTTTTTATCTTTTTTCATGTTTGATCCCGCATAATCTCTTCAAATTCTTTTTCTTGATTGGAGAAAATCAAATTGGGATATCCTGGATCTAACATGTCTCTTAGTAGGAGTATCATGAAACATTCAATACTTCCCAATAAAAGTGGAATTAGTCTATGGTCGAGTAGTAACAAATAAATACGAATTTCTAGTTATACCTCGTGATAACAGACTTCTTTTGTGGAAGAAATTATTCCCTTTCTTTTACTTTTAGAATGAAAATTTGTCAAATAAGCAAAAATGTTATGATTGCAGGAGTCTATATATCGCATATAAGTTTTATATTTTTTATATTTATAATAGTAATGTGGCATAACCGTCAAGGTGAATTCGAGACCTAAAAGATCGAATGCAAGGAGACATAAATAAGTCAATCTCTTATGAATTCCAAGGTACTATCTTTATAATTTACATTTAACTTTATGTAAATTCTTCTTGTAATTCTCTCCAATGAAATATAACAAAATTTCGTTACTTTTTAACTAATGGATAGTTGTAACTAAAAACTTATGGACTAAAATTCGGACCGCAAGTTAAATTGATAAAATAAAAAATTTATAGTTTAAAAGATTTAATAGGTATTAAATCGTCGCAAAACTTATTAAAGATTGAATAAATTTGAAGAATTTGAAATATGAATGAAAGAGAATATCCTAAATTTAAAGTTTAATTAAAAAAAGACTGTTAAATAAAAATTAATTAATTAACTTAGTTTATAAAAATTAACCGATCAATTAATAAACTGATCGATTTTTAACAAAAAGGATAATGAAAGTAAGCTGAATAAAAAATTTGTTTATTAAATCTTTTACGATTAAACTGATCCAAACGATTTGGTTTTTTAATTATAGCTATTTTCTTTCATTAAATGCTATTCAGTTTTAGAATCTTAGGTAGGCTTAATAATGGATTGGGTCGGTCAAATTTCTCATAACTAATCTCAAGTTTTTCCCTTAAAATGGACCCAAAGAGTACATTGAGTTTGCCCACTAATCTATCGTGCAGATCAGGCCCATATTTTCAACATTTATCACAGGCTAAGCTCTCAATATTACTTTGTTGGATTCATCTGAAAACAAGCTAAAAGCTCTTATTCAAAGCCCAAGAAGAAGAGCGTATGTATCAGTGTAATATGTGTATAAAGACAAAATGTGTTACAAGTAGCCTTATTATTACCAAAACAATGATTACATATAATAATCAAATCATAATTCAATATATATATATATTCTAATTCAGTGCTTTGAAATTTGGATTTAAAATTAAACTTATTTTTTATACATGTTAGAGTATTCTATATTGACTAAATATGAAAAAGTTAAAGAATTTATAAGTGATAAGGGTCAACTATCCAAATGACTAGTTCTAGCTATTTTGACAATAGTTAACATAAACTCAATTCTAATATGATATCAGAGTCGATGGTTGTCTATCTGGATGTCCAGTCCTAGCGGTCCGGTCTGGTTACCACTGCGTTTATTTCAAGAAACAACTGGATGTCCAGTCCCAGTTACACTTGAGGGAGAGTATTAAAGTTTCTCATATTGACTAAATATGAAAATATTAAAAAGTTTATATGTGGTAAGGGTTAACTATCCAAATGACTAGTTCTAGTCATTTTGACAATAATTGACTCAAGCTTAATTCTAATAACATACGAACCATTTCATGTTTATTGATCATTATTTATATATAATGATATAATTTAAAATCGTTAATTTTAATTACATATTGAGTAAACTAACATATGTAAAGAATCATTGGCAAATTATATATTTAAAGTGAATTCAAAACAAATTTTAAGGTGTCTTCTCTTTATCAAATCAAAAGCAACTCTCTTACAATAATTGGAATATGGAACCTTTAAATTGGTAAGACATATCAAGGATACGTTCCACAGATAGGAATTGGGACCTCTCAAATAGATACCACTATAAGGTTGGAGATCGTCCTATAGATAAGAATTGGGATCTCTCAAATAGATATCTCAGTAAGGTCATCTCCAACAAAGGTACAATGAATTCACTTCAAGCAAGGCATTAAAATTTAACACCAAAATGGTGTAATAAATAGTAATTCATTGAATTTGGTGTGTATTACTATTCATTCTAACATATTTTTTTTACATATTCTTTTTATGTCCTTCTTACGATTTGATTTATTTACATAATTTATTAAGTAATTAAATTTAAAATATATATTGCTTTGTACAAAAATATCATTACAAAGATCTCATTGAGACATTTAAAATAACACTAATATTGAATATAATATTAAATTTATTTTTAATATTTATTTTTAATTCTTATTTATAAGTGTTATAAGTTCATTAATAAAATATGTTAAGAATAAAAAGTAAATTTAAAATAAAAGGTACATAAATTTAAACCACAACATTGATTTAAAAAATTAAAATTCAACGAAAATATTTAAAATTACAACCAGACTAAAATAAATTACAATTACAATCAGATTCGAGATTACAATCAAACTAAAATTACAGCTATCAAATTAAAAGTAAAATTAAAGCACTTGAGAATATTAATTTAACATAAATAATTAATAATTTAGAAGGTCATCTCCATTTTCTCCAAAATCAAAATATTGCATATTAGAAGTTAAATGTGGAATAAAAATATTATATTTGTATATGTTATTAATTTATTTTTGCAATAATATTAATTATATTTGTTAGATAATATTAATTTAATATAGATTATATATATATTAACTAAAAATAATAATTTTATTTTATTTTATAAATAAATAAATAAAAGTTGGTGTAAAAATTTAGTATAAAGTAATTATAGTAACACCAAAGTTGGTGTAAAAAGATTATTATAATATTTTCTTTTACATCAATTTTAGTGGAATGAACGGAGATAGGCTAAGGTCGGAGAGTTCACAAAACAACCCCAAAATTATTTAAACTTAGCATTTGAGCCAGCCTGGTCCAACCAACTCGATCAATTTGAATTCAATAGGTTCAATTTAAATTGATCAAATTTCGAGCCAGACTCGATCCTTTTTGTCTAGTTAAATTTGATTTTTTTTTAAATTTTAAATTATAAAGATAATCGAATCGAGTTTAAATCTAATCGAGTTTCGAGTTGCAAGCTTTAGATTTTATTAAATTGTAGGTTGCTTGTCTCTATCTCAATTGGAGTTTAGATTACATTTGAAGCTGAACATAAACCCGAATTTGATCCGACCCAATATGGTTCCTAAAACCATTCGTGTCATTTTAGCTTTTCCCTTCAATGAAAGTCTCAGGCATTGTGCTTTTGTGTCAGCCAGAAAATTCCAAAGTGTAGGCTTAGGCTAGCATTATTTAGATAGTACCTATGACTTGTCAGGGACAAGATTCTCTGTCCAATTTTTATGATGTCTTATTCTGTCCCATGAATCTCAGTAATTCATTTATGTAAGTCCAGCGTAGATTCCGCATAAATAAACGCGAAATCTGCATAAATAAATGACTGAGATTTATAGAACAGAATAAAACACCGTAAAATTAGACAAAAGATCTAAACTCGACTTGCCACATTAAATATAGAGCTTCCTTGCATTACTAATGGTCCATTTCAAATTTTATACTACTTCTTTAAAACCTCTATTAGGCGTCTATGATGTCGTTTTAATGCGTAAAGATTCAGTCAAGCCGCTTTTGGGTCAAAGATTCTTTCAGATCCCATAACGTGGGGACTTCTTTGCCATATGACTCGTCACCTATGCGCGTTGTTGGCCACCTTTTGTTGAAACTTGAAACCAAAATCAAGTTTTTTCTTCCAATCAGGGAAATTGTACTTATACTAAGCAATTTTTTTTAAAAAATTAAGTAAATCACAATAATATTAATATAATTTTTTTGTTATGATCATAATTTATATAAGGTTACTTCAGAGCAACCCGTAAGATTACTTCAGTTCGAGTCATGAAAACAATTTTTTTGTAAAAATACAAAAGAAATATTGTGTATAATTAATGTCCCTCCCCATATCTCAAAATTATGAATACTGTTTCGTACCGGATCAAAACTAGTACGAAATGAAAGGTCAATTGTATCGAGTTTAAATACCGATTGGTACCGGCCAATTTTAGATAGTACAACTTTTATAATTAGTGTGAATTTTTAATTTTTGTTTTTAAAATAAATATAAATATTTTTATTACTAATAATAATTATAAATTAAATAAAACTTAAAAATAAATTAAATATTATATTAATATTTTATATAATATTTATTAACAAAGCATTAA
>JAOSBM010000006.1:2355193-2370092 GCA_027568955.1 Erythroxylum tenue
TTATTACTAATAATAATTATAAATTAAATAAACCTTAAAAATAAATTAAATATTATATTCATATTTTATATAATATTTATTAACAAAGCATTAATAAAATTATTTTATTTTTAAAATAAAATATTTAAAATTATTATTTATAAACTAATATTTATTTTATATATTTATTTTATATATTTTAAATTTAATTATATTTATTAATAATTATTAAATTAATTTTATAAATTAAATTAAAATCATGATTATTATTTATTATTATGATTTTTGGAGACAGGGTTAAAAATATGCATTACAACTATAAAATATGACAATGTATTATTTTGTAATTTTTAAAAAAATTTAGAGACTATTTTATAAATTTAAAAATTTACTCGAAACGGTATTCGGTATTAATCGATACTGGTATAATACCGTACCAAAATCTAATATAGTACGATATTCTTAACATTTTTATATCCCATAAAACGAGGAGTCTTGTATATTAGGATTTGTTTACTATAATTTATATATGACTCGTTTCATTTTATAATCAGCAAAATTAATAAAAATTTATTCGAAACTTGAGCTAGAGAGAGTTGAAATTAGACTAATTTAAAATTTGTTTAATGAAAATAATATTAATTTAATACAATTATAATTATATTTAAATTAAATTAATTTGAATCAAAACAAATCATATCCATCTTTGAACAATAGGTGATCCTATGAATTTAGCAGATTATCATTATTATTATTATTTTAATTTTTTGCTGCTGGCGTGCGTAATCTGGTCAAAGAATGATTTTTTTGGCAGTGACACGACCCATGTGATGATACTACTGCATGAAAGCACCTTTCGGTTTTGTCTTCTTCTCTGCTTATATTGGCTTACAGGCAACTTGCTCTTTAGTCTTTCCATCTGAAAATGACATTTCCGGTGTTCTTGAAGAGATGATGTTCATTTTTCGAAAGGAAAAGCAAAAGAACGATCAATACGAAACGACTCAGAGATTTTGAGTCCCGGGTAATTCATTTTCTGCTTTAGAAAAGCTGCAGCAGCTTCATTCATCACTTTCACTTACCAATATATCGATCAAGACAAACTTGTCATGCTTCGAGTTCGTCTTTTTCTCTTTTAGTCAATTAATGAACTTTTCCTTGATCTTAGGCAAGTGGAGCACTGCACTCTCATTCTATAATTCAAAGTTTACTGCTGTAAAACTTAAGGCGCAAGTGAGTTAGTAAGGGATTCTCCTAATTTAAGTAAGATCGTGGGTTCGAACCCCTCTTATGTATGTAGCCGTTTAAAACTTAGAGTCAGAGCTTTGCCTCCAGCAAGGGACCTACCCAGTTCGAGCGGGGATTAGTCTGGATGTGAATGGCTTAAAGGTGTCTTCCAATAATTGGGAACCGTTTAAGACACTTCGTGGGCAACAAAAAAGAAAGTTTACTGCTGTATATTTGATATTTTTTTTACAAAAAAAGCTTAACCGATTTAATTGTAAAACTTTTGAACTGTTAAAATTTTTTCAGTTCAGTTTTTAAAAGTTTTGGTTTAATTTATTTTAATAATTCTTCTTATTAAAAACTGATAAGTTTATTAATTAATCGATTAACTTTCGTAATTAATAAGTCTTTATAAACTAAAATAAATCAATCAATTTTCACTTAAGAATATTGTTTTAATTAAACTTTAAATTTTATTTTTTTAATTTTATTCAATCTTTGGCTAATTTTATAGTGGTTTAATACTGATTGAACCTTTTAAACCTTAAACATTTTGTTTTATCGGTTTATCTTTTAATTTGCTTTTAAAATATTAATATACGTAGTATTATTATAATCATAATAAATTATAACAATGGATTAATCTGTGATTAAATATTACATAACTCTATTTATTAAAAATTTATGATAAGAAGATAGATTAAAAAAAATCGATGCATGTTTTTGAAGCAGTCTCGTTATTAATTAAAAGTAAGACTGCGTACTACGTAACCTTCTCCGAACTTATATGACCTTAACATAAGCTCTCTTTTTTTTCTCACGCAAAGTGGATTTGTATGTTTAGTGGTCCAAATCAAACGGCAATATTTACATAGATTTAAGTATTTAAGCTTTTATTAGTTGTCCACAGCTACTCTATCTTTATCCTTTCTTAATTCAAATAGACTTCCAACTTGCGGTGGAAAGTTACCACAACTTGCAAACATTAGGCAGCTCATGTCGGTGATCCACTAGTGTCCAGAGGTGACAAAATTATCCGGTTCAAGATAAATTTAATCGGACTTAGATCTAAATATTTAAAATTTAATTAAATACAAATTTTAGGGAGTTAATGTTCACTAAAAAAATCCAAATTACACCGCGAGATACTTCAAAAATGAACTGATTCGATTGATTTAACGGTAAAAATTTTAAACCAACCAACATTTTAATTTTTTAATTTGATTTAATTTAATAATTTTTATTGTTAAAAATCGATCCGTTTATTTATTAACATGGTTTTATATGATTAATTAAACTCAAACTCAAATTATATTAGTTTTAATATATGAATCCAAACGTTTTTAAATTAAGATTAATTTATTAATTTTGAGTGGAGTCAAATTAATTTATGTTAAATTTAAAGTCTTTAGATTATTAAAAAATAAAGTAAATTTATTACTACAATATTATTTATTTTATTTTATTTTGAAATGAACAATATTATTTATTTTAAAAACTCAAAAATAGACTAAACATCATTTTCAAACTACATCACAAAAGGCATAAGATCTTTTGTCTCAAATATTCCGTTATAATCTTATTTTTACCTTAAAATGACATCGTTACATGTGTAAACAGAAATAAAATGACGTCGTTTGATGGGAGAACATGGATGGAACAAAGAAATTGCGATAGAGGATCTATCCTATCACAAACACCACCTTATGTCGGGATCAAATTTTATATTCCAATTATTCTATTCTAACCCTATTCTGCGTCCAATAAGACCTGCAAAACGACGTCGTATTAGGAGCAGAATAGGGTTGGAACAAAATAATAAAAGCAGAGACTTTAAATCTTGTTATGCGACTTACGTAAAACCTACAAAACAATATCTTATTGAGCGCATGATGGGTTGAAATAGAATAATAGGAACAAAGAATTTTAACCCTTATGTCACTTACATTGACAAATGATTTACATATCATTATTAAATAAATGGATAAAATAGTTAAAAAAATATTTTCATATGAACATTAATTAAGACATTCCTACCTCCCTAAACTATCAAAACTCAAATATTGATAGTTTTTTTTTAAGGGAAAACAAGCAAAAATTACACAATAAATTTAGGAAAACAAATTCTCGACAAATCTTCTACAAGGATGTGGTGGCATCCAACGGGTGAGGTGGAAAAAAAAGTTACTCCGACAGTTAAATGACTGGCATAATAAGCGAGCCAATCCACACATCTGTTGCTCTTTCGATACACGTGTCGATGAACAACAGTCCAGTTCTTGGCGAACAACTCATGAATGCACCGAACAAGGAAATTGGGCGACGTTGAGCGCTGAGCAGCAGAGGAGAGAAGGTCCGCCACGACTATGGAATCGATTTCAAGTTCAACCTAGCGATATCCCGACCGCCAAGCCAGGGTCAAGCCAATGTACACACCCCAGAGCTCCGCGTCCACGGTTGAGCACCAGCCGATATATTGTGAGAGAAACCACCCCTCCAACATCTGTCACTGTAGCGCAAAATGCCCCAGCTATTCTAACATCACTTTGAAAATGAACGGTTGTGGTTGATCTCCTATCAATTCCAATTGATTTTAGTACGTCAAGTTGCGACCCCATTGCACATCTTATCTTATGACGTCGCTACAAGTTTCACTGAGAACTGTATCCCTTCCTGACTTAATTGTCTTTTATGTAACCTTTTCTTTGCAATGAGTGTCCACTACTGCTGATTCAGTCTAAAGATTACATCGTACATCTTTTTTTTATTTTAACGGAGAGAATACACAAAAACAAATTATATGACTAAACGCGGGAAACAAATCCTGAGAGACACGCTATAAGTGTAGTATTAAAAATGAAAATTTTAAGACCAAAATGAATGGTTGTATTAGCGAGCCAATCTATACATCGATTACTCTCTCTATATATATGACGAGTTTTAACAACCCAATTTCGAGCAAGCATCAAATGATGTAATGGCCTAGGACATGGAGATGTAAGGAAATAGAAAATTCAAATTTAATATTAAATTTAATCCAACTTAAATTTAATTTTTAATTTTTTAATTCAATTTATTTAGTAACTCTTGTTATTAAAAATTATCAGTTAATTAATTAATTAGTCAATTTTTTTGTAAATTAATAAATTCTTATAAATAAAAAAATCACTTAATTTTTATTTAACAATTTTTTTCCAATTAAAATTTACATTCTTCGATTTATAAGCACAATCTTTTCGATCAAATTTTAAATTCTTTACTTTTTTTAATCTTTAGTCAATTTTATGATAGTCTAATAACTGTTGAACTTTTTAAACCTCAAATTTTTTGTCTTATATTTTTAACTTTCGCTTCAATTTTTAAAACATTGATTATATGAGATTTCTGTTAATATAGCGATGGACTGAGACGATAGAAGTGAAGAGCGATACTCACAGAAACATCGTAAAATCTTGCATTAAAAAAGAGAAAAGTGGTGAATTTTTATATAAATTTATTTTTAAAAAATTATATATACATTTTTAATTTGGATTATTTTTATTAAACCAATATAAAATTAAAATTAAATATGAAATAAACAAAGCAAAGGAGATGGGACTAATTCAAGAAGAAGATGAAGGTATACGTATGACGGATTCCCACTAAGGAGACCCCTGAAATTGGGGGAGCAAATGTGGTGCCAATTGCAGACAACAGTCTTAACATTTGGATAGCAATCTATGTGTGGTAGATGAGGGGAACAGATCACTTGTTCCATAATTGCTGTGTCAGTGCTGTTCTATTGTATCTAGTCCATATATTTATATGGAACCCATAAAAATATATGAACCAGATGCAATAGAACAGCATTGAAATAACAATTATGGAACAGGTGATTTCATTTGGTAGATGAGGGCAGCACGACTACCGATTAAATACCAAAACATGGGGTTAAGATTATCTGTTACTGCCTACCTTATTCTATAAACATCCATCTATTTCACAGGTGATCAGTTCCCAAAACATGGGAAGCTGTCCGAAGGTTGGTGTTGATGACTCAAAAGCAAATTGCACCAATTGGGTAGGCTTGAATTGGCTAGAGTGTCATGCACCATGGCAATGGGCAAAATGGAAGTTTTAACATTTCCTCCTCACAAACTTATTTGAAAGAATCATGACTTTCTATTAGAATATGAGGATTTAGTATGATTCCAAGCAACGAGGATTTATTTTATTCTTGGATAAAAGATATAGAGTGATTTAATTAATTTTTTAATTTCTCTTTAGAATTCTCAATTTTATAAAAAAATCTTATCTGGTATAATTTAATTAAAAAATAACAATAAAATATGAGTAATATGAAAACATTATTAAAACGAAGATTCAACGCATTTTTTAAGTTTAATCTAAACTAATAATATTATTAATTTAAAATAAATTTAATTAGCTCATTTGAATTTAATAATTGTGTTGAATCTTCACGTTAATATGTACAAATCGTTTGCTTAATTACAAGGTGAGCATCGGAAAAAGTTACCAGTTGCTACTTTGTGATCATAAAATTATAGGTTCAAGTTATGAAAATAATCTCTCGTAAAAATACAAAAAGAAAGTTGCATATAATATGATCCTCTCCAAAATATCGCAAAGCGGGTAGCATTATGAGTTTAGATCTTCTGTCCAATATTATGGTGTCTTATTGTGTCCAATAAATCTCAGCTATTTATTTATACGAATCCCGCATAAATTATGCGTGAGTCCCACAAAATAAATGGCTGAGATTCCATGAGACAGAATAAGACATAGTAATATTAGACAGAAGATTTGGACTTGAGCATTATGCACTGGATTCGTTGACTATTCGTATGCTTAACTAAATACTTTAAAATTTACATAATTATTGTTATTATGGATATCATTAAAACAACATTTTTGTTTAATTTATCATGTGATAATCAAAGATTACAAGATTATATTAAAAAAAAGATTACTTTTAAAAAGATAGTACAAGAAGAGAATTATGTCTTTCACGTTTCATGACACCAATCAATCTTATGCTTTTTGAGAAAATGAAGTTGTTTGATTATGGAAAAAGAGGGCAATGCTCTGAAAAAAGAAGTCTCGTGCTCAAGTAAGTCTTTATCATTTAGGATAGAATCATTTCTGGTTCTTTCATTCTGATACTACATTCCAAGATAAGAGTTACACGTGTGCCGTGTTTCTCATTTTCTTGTGTACTTTGAAAGTTTTAGCACCTCACTCCAACGGGTTGCTTTCATTTTCGAATGTTAGGAAAGTTTAGTTGAAAAAGGAAGAAGAAGAAAAGGAAGTTTTCTTTTAAAATTCAAACAAGAATTTTCTATTTAGAAAATAAAAAGGTTTTGTTAAATTTATAAATTTATATTAGATTGCAAAATAATATTTTAAAAATCAAATAAAAAATTAAACCGACAAGACAGGTTTAAGGTGTAAGTTTTAAAAAGTTCTACTACCGTTATAAAAATCAACTAAAATTGAATAAAATTTAAAAATTTAAAATATGATTGAAAGAAATTATCCTTGCCCATAAAAAATTTTAAAGTTTAAATAAAAATGAGATTATTAAATGAAATATTAATTGATTTATTTAAGTTTAATGTTGTATTTTCTTTAACGGCCACGACATCCACTTGAAGAGTTGTGTTTTCTATACCTAAGTACTCTTCCATTTGTTTGAAAGCAGTTGAGAAAATAACCGCAAGGGAACATTCTATTTAATTTGTTTAAATGAGATTCAAACGATATAATAATTATCATATAGAGAAAATCCTAGTCTCTCAAGATATATCAAGTTCTCTCACAGATTGACTATAAGTGTGTGCAAGATTTAAGGTGTGATATTTACGGTGACTTTAGTAGCCACTGAGGAGACGGTATTCGTAAGTCTGGGATCACGTAGGTAGAAGGCAACATAAAGATTAAATCGCTTTCGCATCAAGGTTAGTGATCTAACCTGATTTAATCCTACATTTAAAATAACTTATTAATTAATAAAATTAAATAATTAATCATTTTTAACGATAAGAGTTATTAAAATAAATAAACTAAAAAGTTAAAAACCGAACTAAAAAATTAAATGATTTAAAGTTTTTACAGTTGAACCATTTAAACAAATTGAATTTTTTAATCATTAAGACGTCATAAATGCACACGTCAGTATCTTAAATTTTTTCAAATAAAGGGAATTAAAATAAATATTTTTGGGGTAAGGTTAGTTCGTAATTTGAAAAGTCAACATATTCAGCAAACAAGCTTCCTGTTTTGCAAAGATTTGGAAAGAATCGTAACGTATCCTTTGTATTTTTATAAAAAGATTGTTTCATTAACTTGAACCTGTAACCTTATGATCACAAAGAAGTAAATTTACCTCCAAATCTCACTTTAGACAAAATTTTGGAGACAAGATCTTTTGTTCAGTTTTATGGTGTCTTATTCTGTGAAATAAATCCCCGCTATTTATTTATACGGGTCTCATGTTTATTTATGCGGGATCCATACAGAACCCGCATAAATAAATGACTAAAATTTATTAGACAAAATATGACACCATAAAACTGAACAGAAAATTTGGTATCAAAATTCTGACCCCTTGCAATTTAATTAATAAAATGCGTAATTAAACTATCTGCGTTCGTGAATCTGATGCCGTAAACCTTCTTAACAAGCTTTTGCTTGCTTGCTAGAAATTTGGAAACAACGTTAAAGACAATGTTGCCGTGTAAAAGAGAGCTCTGTTTTAGTGACAACTGACAAGTGAAGCGAATCAGACATTCAAACTGCCCTTTATGCCGATCTAACAAGGTTAAATCTGGAATGATCAAGATTTGTTTGTGGTTTTATATTTATATTAAAATTTTTGTTTAATTTTGTTTATAATTTTTGTTTTTAGTTTTTTTACAATTTTTGTAATTTATATAAAATTATAAAATTGGTCTTTATTTTTATTTTAATCTTTTGTTATAATTTAATTTACAATTAAAAATATATTATCTAATTATTTAATATTATTACTTTATAATTATCATAAAATTTTTAAAATATTATTTTAAAATAAAAATATTTTTAAATTATATAATTAATTAATAAATTACATAAATTTTATATAAATGTGTAAATAAGATTTTATAAAAGACACCTAATTTCTGTTCCTTTGAGCATTTCACTAATATTCGAAACTTGGCAGTCAAATTCGGTCCGCAAATTATAATTTCTTAATCTTTAAAAAATGAAAACTGAAACGTCTTTAAATTGTCCTCAATCATCGGACACTATAAATGCCTGCAAGCCTCCCAAAGTAGACCCTCTCAAACAATGGCGCTTCGTAAATTGTTTACGAAGCGTTACAGTTGCAGAGCTGCGTCACCGGCGGTATCACTCGAGCATTCGCCCATTTCCTCATCTTCTCGCTTGGTTCAAACCCTTGGACCGCCGAATGAGGCCAAAACGAAATTGCACAGAGAGTACCTCACTTCGCCGGAATCCGTCGAGAAAGGTTTCTTCCGGCGGTTCCTCCACCGGAGAGCAGTCAACCAGTTTCCGACCTTTCTCTCTATTCCGGTCGGCGAGGAGCTGAGGGAGAGGCTCAGACGCATCAACGATGCTCGTGACCAGCTCCTTAAGCCGGCTCCGGGAAATTTCGCCGGGATTTCCATCGAGGAGGCGAGGAAGCTTCTGAGAGTTTCTCAGGTGGAGAAGTTGAAAGCGAAATTTAGAGAGATCCCAACGAACTCTATTTCTTATTCGGAATTCGTTAACATCTGCTCCGAAGAGTGTGGGAATCATCGCGATCAAGGTGTTGAGTTGGCGAAGACATTGGATCAATCCGGAAACATCATCGTTTTGGGCAACACCGTGTTTCTCAGACCAGAGCAGGTATTTTTCTGATGATGTCACCCTGCCCTGATACTAAGAATATTTATTATAAACTACGAATTGCCATAACTGAATAAACCGTAAATCGGTTATATATAACTGAAAAAACCGCAATTACATTTGAGAGGACAACGTAATCTTAGTTTCAAATATGTTCAGGTGGCCAAGACAATGGAGAGCTTATTATCGAAATCGCTAGTGGGACATGACGATCCAAGAAAAGAAGAACTTGAGCATATGGAGAATCAAAAGGCCATGATCGATCAGAAAGCCAGAAGGCTAGTTCGTGGGGAGCTATATTGTGGGTTAGGTTTTTTCTTGCTCCAAACACTTGGGTTCATGAGACTTACGTTCTGGGAACTCAGCTGGGACGTGATGGAGCCTATATGCTTCTTTGTCACCTCTCTCCATTTCGCACTAGCCTATGCTTTCTTTCTCAGGACATCCACCGAACCATCATTTGAAGGCTACTTTCAAAGACGATTCAAGGCCAAGCAACAGAAACTAATGGAGATTCACAGGTTTGATATGCGGAAGTATAACGAGCTCAGGAAATTGTTCCGTCCCAGTTCTGAAAATGGCTTTTGTCCAGATTTTGGATATAAACTCTGTTATAATGAGGAGGGGAAGAGTAGTACTAAGCCATTCCTGCAAGGTTGTTGATACTAAGCCCATTAGATTTCTAGTAATAAAGCAATGAACGGTTTTGTTGGAATTGCCTAATTGAAGGTCATGTAAATATGTAGGCTTTGTGAACAGAAATTGAGCCACAAATGACAGTACTTGTACGGACGGAAGTGGGCTATTTAAAGGCTTAGCCCAAGAAGTGACAATCAGCCCATAAGAATACTCCCAAATCAACCTTTTTGGTGGTTTTGCATAACCCTTTTACCGGTGCTTGGTCAGGAAGGGAAAGCTGTAACAATTCTTCTTTTCCAGATTCTTTCTCTGTCCCAAGAAAATGATGTTTCAACCTAAAACTCATGTCCCATTTCATTGGAATAAATGAGGAAACAGTTGTTGTTTCGATCCCATCCTTCCTAGTTCCTATACGTCCACAACTAACCTGACCAACCCAAGTTTGAGGAAGCTGTAATTCTTGTAAACATATCACTTTCTTTCATCACTACAAGTTAACTCCGATGTCGTTCAACCAGACATTGATAACGAACTGGAGTCTAATTATCTATATTTTAGATATAGTTCGTATGTAAGTGTAATCCAATCATTCTAGTGAAAGTCTGGTCGAGTGTCGTAGCCAAAGGCACAACACGTCATGTCATGCATGTTCATTCTTTTTTGTATACTAATCATTAATCTATAGCTTTGATTATACATTTCGAAACTCTTAACTTAATATGTATATGATACGATGTCTGAATTCTTACTACTCTTTTGTGAGACATCATTGTTATTATAATCTCATTATCTTCAATGTCTTGGACTGAATATCACCGGCATCAAGAAAGGCTAGGTCTATTGTGTCTATGACTCAGTTACATAATATTCTCTCACGTTCAAAATAAAAGTCGTTTTAGAGGGATGCACATTTATTAAGAAAGTTAATGAAAATTTTGATATGCCCTTATTAAATGCATGTTGAAGTGTCTTAAAAATATAATTTGTGTAATTCAGATGTGAGAGAAATTAAAGGATAATTTTGGAAGTAAAATTATAATCATGCATGAAAAGTTACGAATGACACTTATTTTAATAATTAAAATCTTTCTAAAACGACTTCTATTTTAAATAGAAGGGAGTATAATTTAGGGTTAATTACATTTAATTTTATAAAAATTTTGTGGTTTAAAATTTTATTTTTATATTGAAAAAATTATCATTTATTTTTTATAGTTTTTATACAAAATTTTATCATATTTTATTAAATTTATATCTTTCTATAATTTTAGGGTTCATTTTGTGGCCCTCCAATGGGTACTTTTACCGAGATGGTCATAGAAATCTCAAACTTTGAATCGATTCAAGAGCTTTTTCTCTTTGTGCCCAATGTCGTGGTTATAGGAACATTAGCTGTACTGGCGAGGCTTCCCATTATCATTTTCTTTAACCAAAAAGGGTTGACCAATTCTAACGCAAGGTTTGGAATGACTGATTCTGATCATATCGATTTTAGAATTCCTGTTCTTTAGGGTTGACCAAACTCCAACGCAAGGTTTGGAATCACTGATTCTGATCATATCGATTTTAGAGTTACTGTTCTTTCTTCAGTTCCCAATGTGTCGAATATCGTTTCATATCAGTTGGTATCGTACCGGCCGAAAAATGGAACGATATCATCATATTTGGTACCGACCTCAGCTACCAATTGGTACTGGGTATTTTCGTCAAGTACTGGTTAGTACCGGCCGGTACCTAAAATACTGGTCGGTACCGTAATTTTAATAAAATTGAGGACCTTTTTACAAAAACAAAAAATAATTAATCCCCCCCCCACGCCTGCACCTGCCTCTGCTTTTTCCGATACTTAAAATACCGGCTATATATCAACCGGTACGACCTTTCTGTAAAAAAAAAAAATAATTAAACCTAACCCCCCGCCGCCTGCGCCTGCCTCTGCTTTTTTCGATACTTAAAATACCGGTCATATACTAGTCAGTACCGTAATTTTAATAAAAATGGAGGACCCTTTTGTAAAAAAATAAAATAACCCTAAACCCCCACCATCTGCGCCTGTCTTTGCTTTTTCATTTTTTTTGTCTCTCTCTCAAACTCAACTCATCCTCTTTCTCTGTCTCACGCTCTTATCCTCTCCATCTTCGGTGGCGCTCCTACGTCCTACCTGTCCGACGGTGCACCACGCGAACCCTCTTTGACAGTCATCTTCGATTCTTTCCTCCACCACGCGAACCCGTCGCCACCAATCCTCATCCGGACCTCCATCAGCTTTCAGTCGTCGTCCACGAGGACGACCAATGCACCACGCCACCATCGTCTGCTCTCCTCTGTCGCCCATGCATCCATAACTGTCAGATTTGGGAATAATACCGATTGTGAATTTCTGTTTGAATGTGTTTTCACTTTCAGTTGAATTTTTTCTGGTTAATTACATTTGTGTTGTGATTGTGAATGAGAAGTTGGAATGAAATTGTGAAGCATTTGTTATTTGCCATTGGTTGAAGTTGGATAATGAATTGGATTTGGAGTTGAATTGAATGAAAGGAGTATGGGTTTGGTATTTGTGGTTCGGTTATTAATAATTGATGATTTGATTTATGTTAAATTTTTTGTCATTTACAGCATGCATTAAAAGTTAGAAAGACTTTCATTTCAAGTTTCAACTTAACTTTATGATGCACAATTTAAAAGTTAGAAAGGCTTTTAAGTTTCAACTTAACTTAAAACTTACAAATGGAGAATGTAAATTGGAAAGAATTAAAAATAAATAATTAACTAACATAATCTTAAAACTATTGAAATGGTATTTGGATATTGGGTAAATAATAAATTGAGTATAATAATAAATTGATTGTGGTCTTGTGGAAAAACCGAATGGGAAATTTTGTAATTGTAATTATTCTATGTCTCTAAGTTGTCTTTAATTTTTATCCTAGAATTAGTCAATCTCCTTAAGGATTCAATTCTCTTGCATATTAACTTGTATTTATCCTAAAATTAGTCCATCTTATAGTCTTTGCATATCCAAAATCTAATTTTCTTATTATTCCATTTTTATCTCATTTATAGTACTTTGGCATTAACTCTTCGAATAAGTGTGAAAGTTTGTCAGTTAATCTTAATGAAAAAAATTACTCAGCTTGTGCATTCTATTTCAATATATTTATTAAAGGCAAGGATTTATGAAGACATGTTAATGACAATAATCATATTCTTGAAAAAACAAGAATAAAAATGAAAGTGAAGTTAAGGATGTTTAAGTCATGGCTTGAATTTTTGAATTCTTTGAGCCATTATCTTAAATCTTTAAACAATACTTCGATTTTAAATTTAGCATTAATTTACTACTCTCCAATAGGAAAGTCTATCTACTTCTGAATTTTACTCTAATTTCATGAATCTTTACTTCTTTAGGCTTAATATAAAGAGTTAAAGACATTATTTATGTTGTATTGCCTCATGAAGGACTTAGCGTTAACACTGCTAAATTTGTTGATGAAACTACTAAAGGATTAATTTCTTACAAAGCTAATGTCTTCATTTTTTGTTATAGTCATACAGATAAATGGAAGGAAGTTCAACTATTTCTGATCAAACTGCTTCAGGAAGATATAATGATCCAGCTTGGGCTCATTCTGCATTAGCCTCAGATATGAAGAATCATACAATTTGCTTGTTTTGTAGCAAACATTTGAAAGGTAGAGGAATTACCCGATTGAAGAAGCATTTAGCTAGAGTTAAAGGAGATGTAGACCCCTGTAAAAAAGTAAGTCATGATGTGAAGTGACAAATGAAAACGTTGCTTGAAGAATATCAATATAAGAAAGATAGAAGGGAAAAGTTGAATTTTGAAATTGGTAGTGGAAGTTCATTTTCTAGTTTCTATGGTGATTGTGGAAATGTTGAAGGTGACAGTGGTATTGGTAGTGTTTATCCCAGGCTCTTGAAGAAGTACCTGAACCTGATGTGAGGAAGAGAAGAAGGCAGACTAGTTTTTTGCACCACGAACAACTTATGGAGCTCAACCTTCAATTCGTAGTGTAATGTAATCAAGAGATGTAACTCATAATGTCGATATGGCAGTATCTAGATGGTGGTATGATACAGGTTCATCATTCAATGTTTCTCATTCTTATCATTATTAACCTATGATTGATGCAATAGCCTCTCATAGTCCGAGATAAAAAGGTCCTTCAATTGATGACTTAAGAGGTAAACTTTTGAGTTGTTCTGTTTATGAAATTAGAAGTTATTTAGCAGAAAGAAGAGTGAATTGGGTTACTTATGAGTGTTCAATTATGTGTGATGGTTGGACAAATAGGAAACAAGAGCCTATTACTAATTTTTTGGTTTATTCTACAAATGACTTTATGTTTTTTAAAGCTATTGATGCATTTGACCTTATTAAGAATACTAAGACTTTGTTTGTGATATTTGATGAAGTTGTGTATAAAGTAGGCCCAGAAAATATTGTTCAGTTTATTACTAACAATGATTCCACTTATAAAGCGGCAGAAAAAAAGTTGCAGAATAATTATAATTCTTTTTTTATTCATTGTTTTACACATTGTATTGACCTAATGCTGGAGAATATAGGAGATCTTAGGTATTTTTCTGTTATTGATGAAACTATGTAGAAAGCTAAAAAGGTGATAAAGTTCATCTATAATCATGCATGGGTATTAAATTTGACGAGAAAGAAATTTACCAATGGTAAGAATTTGTGTCGTCCTGGTGTGATAAGATTTGCAGCAAAAAAAAAATTTCACTTCAGTCTTTTGTTATGATGAAGAAAGAGTTAAGACAAATATTTACAAGTGATAAGTGAATTGCACCTCAGCATGCTAGGTCTAATATTGGAGTGGAGGTTTGTAAAATTATATTAGAAGATAGAGAATTTTGGTCTCAATGCCAATTTGTTATCTGAGTTTGTGAGCCTTTGGTGAGGGTGCTTCGCTTGGCTAATAGTGAAGAAAATCCAAACTTTTTTTATGCCATAGAGAGAGCGACGGAAGTAATCAAGGCCAATCTGAAACATAGGCCTTCTTTGTACACACCATATCTTTCATTCATTAATGAGAGAAGGGAAAGACAACTTTCTTCTTATTTATTTGCAGCTGAGACATTTTTGAATCCTAGTGTCTATTTTAGACTAAGATCTTACTAA
>JAOSBM010000006.1:2383476-2399431 GCA_027568955.1 Erythroxylum tenue
TTTCGTGTGCGCATACGTGTCCACATGATTCACCCCATAAATAACGTAGCCTACAATTTTTCTTCATCAGCCATTATGAAGTACTAGGTCAGCTAACCTAAACAGTGGCTGAAGTTGTTAACCTAATGGCTAAGAAAACTAAATGCTATGTGATGTCAAAACCCAACTGCTGCATAATTTAACTGTTATACATAAAATGTTTTTAAAACTAAATTAAATTTTTAATTAATAAAATAGGATATTTAAAATTTAATAGTTTAATTTGTATTGAAAATTCAGAAATAAAATTATATAAGACTATCTTTGTTTATAAAAAAACATGAAATTTAATTTAAAAAGAATAACGTTAAATGAAAACTAATTAAATTATCCTAATTTATAAAAATCGATTAATTTATAAAATTAATTGATTAATTAATGAATTAATAAAATTTTAATAACAAGAATTATTAAAATAAACAAAATAAAAAATCAACCGATTCAAAATTTTAACTATTAAATTAGTTAATTTGATTTAATTTTTCAATCATTAGTTATATATATTTCTCTTAAATTATGATTAAAAAATTCAATCATTTCAAGAAATTTAGACCTAATTTTTTTTAAACTGACCATCTTTCTGATTTAGTTTTTAACTTTTGATTTTATTTATTTTAATAACTTTTATTATTAAAAATAATCATTTTATTAATTAATTAGTCGATTTTGTAACTAATATATTTTTATAATCCAAAATAAACTAATTGATTTTTATTTAACAAATTTTAAATTGAACTTTAAATTAATGACAATTTCTTTTGATATTATTTCAAATTCTTTATTTTTATTCAATATTTATTTATTTTTATAACAGTCTAATACCGATTAAACCTTAAATTTTCTATCCTATAATTTTAGTTTTTTGTCCAATTTTTAAAACAATGCATATGTATTTTGTTGTGCCACTTGAACTTTAAATCTTTGGGTTAATATTTCTTTATTGTTGGACTATGTAGCTTTTAAAAAGGTCCAAGTTGAAAGTGCTTTTCACGCATGAGCCTACTTTTTCAACCCACTGACATTAATATATAGTCCTAGCTAATCCATAAGAATATCTTTTGTGACCTACCATTTCCTTAGAAAGCAATCAAATTTAAAAAGTTGCAGTAAAAAATATAACAAATTAAAAATTAAATCTATAAGATAAAAATATTAAAGTTTAAAGATTCATTATTATCATCAAACGTAAAAATTTAAAAAATTGAAGAGTTTGAAATATGATTGAAAAATAAGTCATCATTATTTTTATAAAAATTTTAAATTTAATTAAAAAATGAGAGTTTATTTTTATGAAAAAGTTAGTTTATGAAAATTTTTTAATTAACTAATTAATTTTTTATTTTTAATAATAAAAATTATTAAGATAAACCAACTTCAAAAATTGACTAACTTAAATTTTGCATTTGAATTGATCAAATCGATTTAATTTCTTAATTATTAAATAAAATAATAAAAATCAATTTATGTTCAAACAATTATTATATTGTGTATACAGATGAAAAAATAATAGATTTTTTTTATTTTTCACAAGGTATCTTAGAAGAGTCTCAATTATAAGAAAGTACCTTTAAGTCATTCACACTCAGATTAATCTTAGCTCGAACCAGATAGATCCCTTATCAGAGATAAATTTTAACCCTAAATTTTAAATGACTGTATACATAAATGCGGTTTTATCACAAAGAAATAAAAGAAAGTAACAGGGATGAAGTCATCTTTTGCTACCTCCAACTAAAAAATAGCTAAGCAAAAGCATGAGCTTTCAGGCTATTAATTTAATAAATACAACTAAATCACTCGGATATATTTTGGGCAAGAAGATAAGGAATGACACTTGCTTCGTTTCGGAATATATGTTTGATTCTTCCCGTCGTATTAGACAATTATTAATAATATTTTTTAGTTTTTCAATAATTTATTGATTAAATTACGTAATTTGATCCAGACAAAAGTAATAAAGTGACCCAATAAAAAATATAAATTAATGAGTTAAAGTTCAGGAGAAAAAATAGATCCTGATTAGCGTAGACCGAACTCGTATCAAACTTGTAATGAGAAAGTCTGATTTAGAAACTACATATAAAGGTTAAGGTCATATAATCGGCTAAAGATTTTAGATCGCCATAAAATCGGTTAAAGGTTGAATAAAATTAAAGAAGTTGAAATATGATTGAAAGATATTGTAAAGAATTTAAAATATAATAAGAAAAAATAGTTAATTTATTTTAGTTTATAAAAAGTTATTAATTTACAAAATTTGATTAGTTAATTAAAAAATGATTGATTTTTAAAATAAATCGAACTGAAAATTTGAAAACTGAACTATAAAATCGAATGGTTCAATATTTTTACAGTTAAATAAGTTAAACTGATTGAATTTTTTAACCATCTTATAAATAAGGATATTTTTATTTTATTTTTTATTCCATGTGTAATTGCTTCTCTTTTAAAATGCATTGCGAAATATATAAATCAGCATTCCTTTGCCAAGTTATTTTATGGGATGTTTGACGAGATCTTCAAGGACCAAAGCACGTGGAGAAGCAGTTTAGCATTTGTATCGTATTTAAGTATCCTTCCTCAAAACGGACAAGAATAAATAATTATGCATTCGAAAATTTAGTTCAATAAATAATTATGAATATTAGTATTAATTAATCTGACCAGAAGAAATATTATAAATGCACGAGTATATCAGAAAAATATTAATATTGATTTTCACCTGTTTCAAAATATTTTGTTACAAATCCGTCAAATACTCTTTTAACGGAGAAGGAAGAGTATGTTTGTTATCCATGTTTTAAAAATCAGACAGAAAGTTTAATCACTAAAATAAGAGGTTTAAAGTTTAAAAGGTTCAATCGGTTTTAAGTTATCATAAAATCGGTTGAATATTGAATAAAATTAAAAATTTGAAATATGAGTGAAAAAGATTGTTTTTATTTATCGAAAAATTTAAAGTTTAATTAAAAAAATATTTAAAAAATCGATTTATTTTAATTTATAAGAATTATTATTTTATGAAAATTAACCTGTTAATTAATAGACTGATCAGTTTTTAATAATAAGAGTTATTAAAGTAAATTGAACTAAAAAGTTAAAACTGAACTCAAAAATTGAACAGTTCAAAAAACTTACGATTGAATTGATTGAGTTTTATTAGTCATTACTTATTACAATGAATAAATAATGCGGATTTATCGAAAATAACTTTTCTACTAAGTAGGAGTAAGATAAATATATTATTTAACTTTTAAATTCTCGAGTCACCTAATTAAATAACATAAGTGAATTCGATGAATCAATCATGATATGCAATTGGCAAATTAGAGTATGTTCTTGAGATCTAACTTTAACATATATTTAAAGTAAATTTGTATATAATTACATATTTATGATTGGTTAAAATTAAAGATTTTAAAATATGAATAAAAAAGATTGTCTTTATAGATTGAAAATTTTGAAGTTTAATTGAAAATGTTAAATGAAAATTAATTTATTATTTTAGTTTATAAAAATTAACCGATTAATTAATAAACTGATCAATTTTTAACAACAAATGTTACAAAAAGTTAAAAATCGAATCGAAAAGTTGAAAAATTCCTAATCTGATCAAAAACTTTAATTTAATCATATTTCGTGACAATTACTTCCAACAATATTAAAGCAGCAGTTCCCACAGTCTGTGGAGAAGATTGAAGTTGCAAAACAATGGAAGATTTGATTGGTAGGAGTCTGAGACAGGTGCTATCTAACCATCTAAGTCCGATGAATGTTAGAATATTAACATCCTTAACTGTATTAAGGTTAGATGAGCTGTGCCCTAACTAATATTGGTGGGGTGGGTAATTGAAAGACAACGATCGTAGGTTAGAGAGAGAAAGACAGACTTGTGAAAGAGGAATGGAATGTCATAATTAGGAAGAAATTAAAATGAACGAACCTTGTGTTATAGGTAAGCTAAAATACCAAACCTGACGATTGTATTAAACCCATATCGATAATAAGGAATCTACTCGTTCTTAGGCTATTTTACTTGTTCATGGATTTCACTTTTCTTTGACTCGTCACATCCAATTAGGAATTGTTCCAAACCCTTGCTACAATTCACGCAATAGAGAATATAATTATTTCATATTTACGTGTTCAATTTTAATTAGGTAATTAAAATATTTTAATTTTTTAATGCAGTTTTTTTTAATTAAGAAAGTAACATATATATTAATTAAAAGGAGGGTTCATACAAGAGAGAAGTTATGTACAAAGTAAACAAATAGCCAAAGACGGCTTTCAAAATGAAAAACAAATAAGCTACAGACGGCTCTCAAAATAAAATAAGCCACATGCGACTCTCAAAACAAATCAAAGCCACAGACGGCTCGCAAAACAAAGCAAAACAACCAGGTAGAAAGCCTCCAGATATGCCGCTGAAGAACAGATATCTGAAGACGAGTCTCAAGGCCAAGAAGCCGGGAACGGATAAGCTCAGTGATGTCCTCAATGATGTTGTGGGTCGATCGGTGTCGTCTACTGAAGATGCAGTTATTCCTCTCATACCAAAGAAAATAGACAATGGCTGAGAGGACTAACCGTGAAACGAGGTGTCTGTAATCCTTGCACCGTCGGAGATGAGTGCAAGCCCACTGAAGAAGGGGAACTCAAGAGGTCGAAGGCCAAGAAGTGTGGGTCTTCGTCGAGAGGGAACCCCAAACGGTGGCAGAGAATCGGCACTGAAAGAAGAAGTGATCATGTGTCTCCGTAGAAGTACCACAAAGTACACAAGTCGAAGAGGTCAGAACGTTGAAGAACTGGAGTCTATCCATGGTCCGGAGTCGCTCCTGTGATGCCAACCAGAGGATGAAAGAGTGTCGTGGAATGTGTCATGGGAACCACAATAAATGGTGAATCGGGTTCGCTGGACGTCGGGCTCGGAGAAGGTGCCAGGCAGAGTCGACAGAGAAGACTCCTGATAAGTAACCTCTCCAAACCCAACTATCTGATTGAAGCTGCGGTCGAAAGCGGACTGAGTCCCAGATCTGCTGAAGCTCATCATTCCCCTCCGGAAAAACCCACTCCTCATTATGAATGATCTCCGAAACCCAAGCATCTCAAAAAAGCTCAGTAGAAGATAGCTCACAGAAGGAGAATCGATCACATAGGGGTTTTTTTTAATGCAGTGGTAAATAAAAAAGTCAATTTAATAATTAATTCAAAATATTATTTTTGTTGATGTGATTAATAGATATGTCTGCTATATCCGATAATTATGATAATTATTAAATTAAAAATTAAAAGTTTTTGATAGTAAATAAAAAATTAAACAGTATTTAATTTGTTATTCTTTAAAATTACTGACATAAGTAATGCTTAAATGTGATTAAATTTATTTTAATTATTTAACCTGAATAAAAATTTATCAAATTGGAATTTAAATGAGACCGAATTAAATATTCAAAATTGAAATTAAACTCTACTAAACTAAATTTAATACGTTAATTTTATATTAAATCCAAATTTTTTTACCATACCTAATCAAAGATTGAAGCAGGGAAATGAATAATGTTCCGTGCTGGCCGGAACAATATTCATTTTTTTTATACCAGTCATTAATACCGATCGGTATCATTATTTTGGATAATGTTGGAGGGTGACCAACCAACTTGGCTTAGATTTTTTTTTTGTTTTTTTTGGACGTAGTGGGTCTGTAGGGCCAATTAACTTAAAGATAATGTAAAGCCTGACACCAATACCACTTGTTGGGCTCATTTAACTTTTAAAATAAAAGTGTGAAAAGTTTGAACAATATTATTCTTTTCTGACATAATAAAAATTATTTCGAAATCCCCACCCATCTAATATTAATTATTATGCAAGTTGATTGGAAATTAGTTTTAAATTTATAATTGTTGAATATATATATATATAAACAATTCTAGTTATCTATAAAATTGAATATTTGTTTAGTTTTTATTATAAATTAGTTTCTAATTTATTCAAATAGAATGAAAATGAATAATTTAATTAATGAAATAATTGGATTATTAATTATAATTAATGAATATTTTATTATTTCATTTAGATCCGCTTTATCCAAAATTTTCTGGTTCACCTCAGCATTCTCTACTTGTCCGACAGTTGCTGAGCAATTTTTGAATATTAAGCGAACCTCTCCGTAATCGTTTCATTTCTATAAAACCTATCACTAAAATATTCCTATAGGGGATAGGGCTGAGCGGAGCAGAAAGGGTTTTCCATATATAATACACTTAACAATTGAAAATATATTTTATTTTGACCATTTTTGGGAAATGTTGTTATCAATAATGGTTAAAAAATTCAACTGTTTTGATTGGTTTAACTGTAAAAATTTTGATTGGTTTAATTTTTTGTTCAATTTAATAACCCTTATTGTTAAAAATCAATCAATTTATTAATTAATTCGTTAATTTTTGTAAATTAATAAATTCTTATAGACTAAAATAAATCAATTAATTTTTAATTAACAATCTAGTTTTTCAATTAAATTTCAAATTCTAAGAAAAATCTATTTTAATCATATTTTAAATCCTTTAAAATTTTATTCAATGCTTAATTGATTTTGTAAAGGTCTAATATTGATTAAATCTTTTCGGTTCGATTTAGATTAAAAACTATTAGTAAACTAATTAGTTTACATAATATTTTTAAACCAAAATAAGTCGATTAATTTTTATTTAATAATATTTTTATTTAAATCTTTAATTTTTTAATAAGTAAAGATAATTTTTTAATTATTTTTTAAATTCTTAAATTTTGTAAATTCTTAATTAATTTTATAATAATCTAAAGCTAATTAAATCTTCTAAAGCTTAGATTACTTATGTTACTAGTTTAATTTTCCGTACGGATTTGAAATCAGTAGAAAACCTAAAGATGACGCGGTCTTAGCATCCCATAGTATCAAACTATTTATTGTATTAAAACATCGTGATTTAAAATAAAATAATAAAAGACAATTATATTATCGGGTCTCCACCCACCCCCACCAATCTTTCTTTCTTTATCTCTCTTTCTACAAATTTTAAGGTTGGGTTTGTGTTGTGTTCACTGTCTGTCACTTGTTTGTTGTTTCTCTTCATTACAAACCCAACGTAATCCTTGGATTCGAAGTGAGTACATGTTCGATGTTACATTAAAGACCACCTCGTTTTCGAGTGAAGTTTGTTGCACTAACCCATTAATCAATTCTGCGAGGCCGGAGACTGGTGCTAAGTTTTACTTGTTCTCTGTCCCCATTTGGGTCTTCTTCAGAAAAGCAAGAAGCTTTAGAGAGAAAACCCAATTTGTAGTACTGCAAATTAGAGGGGTTTCCTGTTTTCTTTTTTGGGATTATAGCATTTGAAATGCGGAAGAGCCAGCGATTTTTCTTGTTGTTGAAGCCGATCGGGAAATCGCCGGCGGTTTGATGGAATCGAAGCTGTTTAATTCGGGGTTGCTGACATTTCATGGAGGGGCTAACTCGGTGTAGCACATGTACTGTGCATAAATTAGATGCTAAGCTCAGATTTGCAGTCGTTGTCTTCCAGGTAAGTTCTTTATCTTTCCCACCTTCCCTTTTATTGGGTTTGATTTACTGTTTTTTCTTGCGTTCTTAAAAATGTGAGATTTAGGGTTTAAGTTGAGTTATGAATGAAGAAATGTCCGCCTTCGTTTGGTTGTGGACAACGAGAGTGAAATGGAAGGAAATTTGGGATTTATTTGCTCAAGTGTATGGTCAAGAGATTTGTGACTCTTATAGGTAGATATGGGATTAGGGTTCGTTTGTGGCAATGAAGTTATGAAAATTATATGTGTAACATAACCACTGTTGCTTATTCCATTTTGTACTTTCTTTTTCTGTTCGTTGGCAGATTTGGGTTTAAAGATCTCCTTTTGCGAGTCACTTTTTCCTTCCTTCCTTTCCCTAAAATTTCCCTTTTATTTCAATGATTACTTCTCTTCAACTGTTGACGGTATAGAGGAAAGGAGTTCTTTTTGTCAAATTTGGGGCTGCCTGATTTAAGTTAGCTGGATTTTATCTCTTTGTTTTGGTTTTTAGTTGACGACTCAATTTAGCTTTACCGAGTTTGAAATTTTACCTTTGTTCTGGTGCTAGTTAATATGTGTTTGGTATGTATAGATTTGTTGCTTTTTTTCAAGTTTTTGATAGCATATTTTGTCTTTGCCCTGAATATGAGGTTTTGAAAAGTTTTATGTTTAACTTTTTTTTTTTGTTTTCTGCAGTTTCGTGTCTTTTTTCCTTTCCTATTAACATGCTCTTATTTTAACAGATTGCACTGATATTACTATCTGTTGAAGATTCTTATGCGAAAACCCAAGAGCAACAATTGCTATGGCAAGGTGCACAAAAGGAAACTGGAGGCGTTGCGTCTCATTCATGTATTCACGACCAGATAATTAAACAAAGGCGGCGACCTGGTCATGTAGTATTTTCTGTTACCCCGCAGGTTTATGATCAGCCTGAAATTTTTAAACCCCTTCATGGAAAAGGGAGGGCATTGCTTGGTATATCATCTTTGTCAGTCCAGCAAATCGAAGCAAAGCAACCAATTAGGATTTTTCTCAACTATGATGCTGTCGGTCACTCACCTGATAGGGATTGTCGTAAAGTTGGTGATATTGTGAAGGTATGTGTAACAAGTAATTTCATCATTGTTGTGCATTTGTTAATCTGAGCTATACGATTGATTCTAGGTTTGTTTCCTTTCTTTTACTAGCTTGGGGAGCCTCCTGTAACTTCTGTTCCTGGAAACCCTTCTTGCAATCCTCATGGGGATCCCCCAATTTATGGTGACTGTTGGTATAACTGCACCTTGGATGATATAACTGGGGAGGACAAACGGCATCGCCTTCGTAAGGTTAGAATTGTCCAAATTGTTATTTTCTTTGATAAACCTGAGACGGCATTTCCTTATATTCTTGTACTGTTGAACCAAAATGACAAAACATGGTGAAAGAAGGTTCACACATACTGGATCTGTTTACTTGAAATGCTTCTGTACAGGCTCTAGGGCAAACAGCTGATTGGTTTAGGAGAGCATTGGCTGTTGACCCTGTGAAGGGTAATTTGCGGTTAAGTGGATATTCTGCTTGTGGACAAGATGGAGGTGTCCAGCTTCCCCGGGAATATGTGGAAGGTATTACTGTTGTGATTGTTTTGTTCTAGTTAATCTTTTGGAGCTGTTCTGGTCCGACGTAGCTCCTTTTTCTTGACATCTTTTGTGCTAATCATTGAATATCTTGTCCTTTTTTCCAGAGGGTGTGACAGATGCAGACTTGGTTCTTTTGGTCACTACAAGACCTACCACTGGAAACACTCTTGCTTGGGCAGTGGCCTGTGAACGTGATCAATGGGGTCGGGCAATTGCTGGTAGTTTTCTTATTGAACACATTTTGTACAAGTGTGCGACATGTATTTGCATATTTGAAATGTCGCTTGTTTTCATTTTGTAGGACATGTAAATGTTGCTCCACGACATTTAACAGCTGAAGCAGAAAGTCTACTTTCGGCAACCCTCATTCATGAGGTCATTTTGGTTGTCAATTAATGGGATTGGGAACTTGTGGAGTTCTTTTTTACATGTAATGATTAGCATATTCTTTAACTTTCCAGGTTATGCACGTTCTTGGCTTTGATCCACATGCCTTTGCGCACTTTAGGGATGACAGGAAAAGAAGACGTAGTCAGGTAAAAACCATGTCATTTTGTAATGCATTCTCAAAAAAGTGACTTAATGGATAGTAAAAGTACTTTCATTGGCTTTGTTTATTTTAATTGCAAATCTTTCAATCTTTTATTTTGAGATCCAGTTTTTTGGCGTTCAACATTAATTTAAAGTTAACATGCTGGGAATTTTAAGGTTGACATTACTTTATATTTCTTATCCATTTTGGTCAAGATCCCTCAAATTAATCTGCAGCTAATAGTTGCATCCGATATTCAATATTCAGGTTACTGAACAGGTCATGGATGAAAAACTTGGGCGGATGGTAACACGCGTGGTCCTTCCACGTGTTCTCATGCATTCGCGGCATCATTATGGGGTAATTGTCTGACAGCATATTTAATCTGTCGACAATATGTTTGGAAGTGCACGGTCAATTTTTCCCTTAAAATCCTTCAAATTCAACAACATTTTTTATGTGTCTTCTATTGGCAGGCTTTCTCAGAGAATTTTACTGGTTTGGAACTTGAAGATGGAGGAGGTCGTGGAACATCAGGTTTTGCTTTTCTTTCCTGTAACTTTCTGTTTCTTGTACTCATTTTCTGATTCTGAGGTGGTTCTTTCACACAAGTTGCTTTATGTAAACCTAGTCACAAGTGAAGCGTATAACTGATCTTAATGGTGACCTTTATCATTAAGGAATAGTATTTCCATCCTATGTAAAGTGCAAATTATGCTGATTCTAAAAAGTTGTGCTAACTTATTATAAGTGTCTACTTTGTGGCTTATTCTTGATTTGCCTGCAGGGTCACATTGGGAGAAAAGGCTACTAATGAATGAGATCATGACTGGATCTGTGGATACAAGATCTGTTGTTTCAAAAATGACCTTGGCATTACTGGAAGATAGTGGATGGTACCAGGCTAATTATAGCATGGCTGATCGTCTTGATTGGGGTCGCAATCAGGGAACTGAATTCGTTACTTCTCCTTGCAATTTCTGGAAGGGGGCGTATCATTGCAATACAACTCAGTTGTCTGGCTGTACTTACAATAGGGAGGCAGAAGGTTACTGTCCAATTATCAGTTATAGTGGAGATCTCCCTCAGTGGGCCCGCTACTTTCCACAAGCAAATAAAGGTTTTCTATTTAGACTGAAACTTCTTTTGTTTACTGTTATTGAGTTATTGGACTGTGCAAGTCTTATCAATTCTTGCTTCTGGAGTTTAGAAACTTTTCATTGTTTGATTTTTATGAGTAAGACTCATTATGTGTTGTGATTTGGATCACCTCTACATGATGGTTTCAGTTTTTCTTTATATTCTTCCCACTGAATAACTTAATTGCCCTTAACTATGGTTCTGGTTTGGTTGATTGTTGCAAACCCTTATCACTATGTTTTCACAAGATACTCATTTGGCTTGATGATGTAGATTGCTAGTAGACTTTGATTTGTCTTTTGGAATTAAATGAAATATGTGATTTGACTTTTGGTTTTTCCTTTTAGGATCTTTACGCTGCTTTTTTTCATTTTGAGATTGCCATTTCTTTATTATGTTGTGATAAAAAGGGTCAAGAAGAGTACTAGTGTATTCATGTTTCCAATTTTGTTGTTGCAGGTGGGCAGTCCTCATTGGCTGATTATTGTACTTACTTTGTGGCGTATTCTGATGGATCATGTACAGACACCAACAGTGCCCGGGCACCTGACAGAATGCTGGGTGAAGTACGAGGAAGTAGTTCCAGGTCAGACTTTTCACAGCTTTCTCAAGACTGTTGAGTAAAATTTACTGATAAGTAGTTTTTCCTTGAACATGTACAGATGTATGGCCTCATCACTTGTACGAACTGGGTTTGTACGAGGTTCCATGACCCAAGGAAATGGTTGTTATCAGCACAGATGTGTGAACGACTCTCTTGAGGTATGCTTTGAAGTTTTTGTTCATTGTATTGCAACTTGGGTGTGATAGTGTGATTTACAAAATGCATAAGTAGAGTTTCTTGAAGGAGTCTTGCTTTTATGAAGAAATTAATTGAAACTATCCATGCAATGATCCTTTGGATTTGGATCTTGTTTCTTTAGGTTGCTGTGGATGGTATTTGGAAAGTGTGTCCTGAAGCTGGTGGACCTGTTCAGTTCCCTGGCTTTAATGGTAAGTATGGGTTTTAATCTATTAAGCTGTGTGACTTTACAAAATCATTCATGTTTATGTTCTTGTTTTCTTTTTCCATATGTAGGTGAGCTGATTTGCCCTGCTTACCATGAGCTCTGCAGCATAGGCTCACTTTCTGTATCAGGACAATGCCCCAGTTCATGTAATTATAATGGAGATTGTGTAGATGGACGGTGTAAATGTTTCCTTGGATTTCATGGTCGTGATTGTAGTAAACGTAAGCTATTGCGCCCATATCTTTGATTCTCAACTTGCTGATTATTGATATGTTTAACAAATCACTTTTTAGTTAAAAGTTCAAGCTTATTTCTTATGAAACATAGTTCTTTTCTTTTTAATTGGACTGAAGATATAGTTTATTTAAATCCCCTTAACAGGTTCCTGCCCTGCCAACTGCAATGGGCGTGGCAAATGTCTTTCAAATGGTGTCTGTAAATGTGATAATGGCTATACTGGTATTGACTGCTCAACAGGTAATTAAAAATGTTTATTTTCTTTAATGTACGGTTAAAAGGAATATTTTTCTGCTTAATCATATGTTCTTTTTATGATATTTTTAACTGATACTTCATTGGACAAATTATGTTTGTGGCGGAGAGTTATAGTCGGGTTGGTATTAGTATTTTTTTTTAATTCTAAAAAGGGGCCAGAACACTATTAGAAATGGTTTGAGTAGGTACTGGGAATATTAGCATTTCAGTAACATACGGGAAGTCCTGTAATTTACTATTGAATATAGAATGTTTATGCAGTTATATGTGTCTCTTAAATCTTTTACTGCAGCTATCTATTATTGATATTGACGATCGTTGTGGCTTGTCTTCCAAACTTTACTCTTTATGATAGTTTAAGCAGATAATGCTTCTAGACATGCACGTTACCTTTTAATTTACCTTCTCGTAAAAGTTGCCTCTGACATTGCTCTTGTGGTACTATATACAGCTGTTTGTGATGAACAGTGCAGCCTCCATGGTGGAGTCTGTGACAATGGAGTTTGTGAATTCCGTTGCTCAGACTATGCTGGTTACACTTGCCAGAACAGCTCCATGCTTTTCTCAAGTCTCTCAGTTTGCAAAAATGTGTTGGAGAGTGACATGTCTGGTCAACACTGTGCACCTAGTGAACCGAGCATACTTCAGCAGCTGGAGGAAGTTGTAGTCATGCCTAACTATCATCGCTTGTTCCCAAGTGGTGCCCGGAAATTATTTAATATATTCAGCAGCAGTTACTGTGATACGGCGGCCAAGCGACTGGCCTGCTGGGTAAATTCTGTTCCCTGGCTTTCGCCTCACATCCTCCTGACATTTTCCTGACTCATGATGGTTGTTTCTTTAACACACCTTGACAATTATTGTTACTACTTGCCAGATCTCAATCCAGAAGTGTGACAAAGATGGCGATAACAGGCTTCGAGTATGCCATTCTGCATGTCAGTCTTATAATTTAGCCTGTGGAGCATCGCTTGACTGCTCAGACCAAACCCTCTTCAGCAGTGAGGAAGAAGGTGACGGCCAATGCACAGGCTCCGGTGATATGAAAGCGTCATGGTTCAATCAGTTGCGGAGTAGCTTATTTTCAAGTAACACTTCGAACACGGGAACGTCTGTAAAATATAGGCAATTGTAGTTATCTTTACCCTTTTTATGTTTTAATCTTTCTTATCTGCATAATTTTTTTTGGCTTGTAATCTTGCTAGGGCCCTTTTTTAGGTAAAAATGGTGGGCAGTTGTATTTGTGCTCTTAGGTGTAGGTCTTCCTGGTGCTCATCCCAAATGTCCATTTAAGAGAATTGGGGTGAGATTTGGCTTTAAAAGATGAAAGCCACTTGTAGAGAAAATTTGGAAATTATGCTTTAAAAGGAAGTTGAAAAGAGCAGTGGACTGTAGAAAAAAAACGGAAGAAAGCTTGTTGACTAGTGAAGTGATCAAACATTCGGCCGAAGGCCTTGAAAGTATCAGAATCTTAAAGTTTGTCTTGTTCTTTATATAAGGCTTTTCTCTTAATTCTGTTAACTTTACACTGTTATGTAAGTCATGAATGACAATTCCAGTTGATATGAACGTAGTTACATAAATTGCAGGATCAGTATGATATTTGCTCTTGATATGAGTGTTAGCATTTCATAAAAAGTCTAAATTCTGGGAAAATTGAAGTCTGCCCTGCTTTGGATTTTTGTTTGGTGAGACAGAAAATGCATGATTACGAGAAAATGCGAACCTTTTGAATTGAAAATATCACTCACTTCGAAGGAATAAGTCAGCAATCAAAAAAGGAGAACATTGCCATTAGCGAAGTCATCCGGACCCAGTAGGACAAAACGTTATCGAATAATCCGACCCGGAACAAATACAAGTACTGGACGCATCATCGTAAGCGTAACTATACGCCGTCGGGCACGCATTCTTGAACATCACTGAATACTGCAACGGCGAACAAGTATCCGGAGTCGCATGGTCTCCGGTACAACAAAACTCCGGAGCATTAAACGCCGCACAAGCACTCTTACAAGCAACAACCGAACCCAAATTCGTGACCCGTAACTCTTCGGGACAGTTACCGTTAAGATCAGCGACACAACCCGCGTATTGACAATTACCGTTGCCACCTACTGCCTTCACACCTAAGCCAACGTTGTAACCGTCTACGAGACTCACGTCGTAAAAGTCTTTGTCGTTAGGGTTTGTGGCGATAGTGAACTCTGCTAAGGTCACCGGAGGAGTGCCGCCGCTGATGCACTTTAGGGCGCCGCCACAATCTCCTGTGATGCATTTGCCGGCGCCGGAGTCGTCGAATGTGCAACCAGTTCGTGCCCAGAACCTGCCGGACCAACCTGGTGGTGCTTGGAATTGGACGGAAGACTGCGGTGGCAATGCAAAACTGCCGTCGTCGAGAGTGGCGGCGTTGTTGCCGGAGAGGGTTCCAGGCCATATTGTGTAGGTGCAGAGGTTTTGGAGAGTGAAGACTGTTGCGTTAACTATGTTTCCTGCGAGTGTTTTGAGTTGAAAACAATTAGCTTATCAAATTTCGGAGAACAAATGAAGAAGTTGATGCCACTAAAATTTCCATATTCGAATAATATAAATAACAATCTGCGAAACAGAAGTATCAGATACTTCTGGAACGATGAGAACAACTGAAACTCCAGCATTATACTTCAGGAATTGCGTGTTTAATCCTAGAACTCTGGAGACCGAAACTGCACGCAGTTATGCATGAATATTGGCAAGTACCTATCGAGAATAGAAGCATAAGAAGATAACCCCAGGAACTAACTGCCATTATTGGTCTTTTGGTTCTTGGATCAGAAAGGATCTAGATGAAAGGAAGAGAGTGAAACTTTTGGAACTGAGAATAAAGAAGACAATAGGATGGTTAGGTTGGTAGTTGTTTTCAGGACTCTGAAGTAACTTATAGAAAGGTTTTAAACTTTGGATCTACATATGTACTAAATGTCCTATCTTTTCATGATCGTTACAAGATTCAGAGCTCTCTTTCTAAGCATCTGACAGTAATTATCTAACTAGATATGAGTATTTCATCATGTTTAAGCAACTTATTAAGTGGCCCTTCCTTTTCATGACTAATTATGGATAAATTTAGAACAACCATGCAAGTTTGGAGCAACCTTTGCGTGATTATATTACAAATTGAAAGTTATATTACAATCTCCCATGCATTTTCACTTTGTGTTAGTTTCACTCTATCTGGGAAATGTAATCTCAAGAGTCTTGTGTTTGAAACGTTGTGTACTAACATGGGAAATGGAAGACAAACTAAGGAAAAGATTCCTCTGCCAAGGTTAACGGGTCTTGAGGGAGGGTTAAGAAATTGGATGCATCACAGGAATTTAGCAGAAGGGTTGCTCATGATAGAATTTTATCATAATTATGGACTAGCATAATAAATTATTGTGTACAAACCCCAATTAATTAGATGTCAATGGTAATTATCTCTTTAACGTATCATTGGGTCTGTGTTCATGGGCCTGCTATGATGGGTAGGCTTGGCCCATGTATTATAAAGCACAGGAGGCCCTACT
>JAOSBM010000006.1:2437468-2450636 GCA_027568955.1 Erythroxylum tenue
TAAAGGACCACCTCCATCGATTTCCTCGCGTCCTTTTGAAATGATGTTCATCTAAAACTACCTTCATTTGATTCAATAATGTAGTTGCTATGTTTCTTTCTTCTCTAGAGAATGATCCCTTTTGATACTTTTAAACTATGGTATAAGATATGCTTTTAAAATGTGCTGGACTTGCCACTAGTTTCTGTTTTTCTTCTGCTGCTAATTGATGCAGTTGGTACCCTGAATTTACGGGATTAAGTTTCTTTTTGTTTCATTTGTACAAAAAAAAATATAATTATGATTTCGTATTAATTATCCTTGAATAACTTATAATTATGTTTATATTTTCTAAATAATACAAAATCACATTATTTAAGGTAAAGGAAAAATAAAATTTAATCAAAATTTCGAATTATTGTATTTTATTGTAATTATATTTGAATTATTTGTAATTATGATCATAGCATATGTGATTATACATATCATCATCGTCATCATCATCACACTTAGTCTGAAGTTTCGTAATAAAGTAAAGTCTGAAAAGATTTGATAATACGCAGCCTTATCCATACATAATATAGAGGCTATTTTCAAATATGGTTATACATATTATGCATATATAACACGTAATTATTGTAATAATTCACAATTACAGCTAGGGGTGAGTCACAACCTAGTTGGAGTACATACCAGGCTACTGTAATTGTACTTCAATAATTACAAATAATTCTACTTGAATTATTTCTGATTATGTTCATAATATATATGTAATTATACATATAAGGCACGTAATTATCCATATAGCCCTTACGTTAATATAATTAGGGTTGTTATTACTTATTAGGGTTGATGATATAATTGGTATTATAAAAAATTATTAAGAACGTAATAAGTATTACATATTTATTATTTTATATTTTATCCTAAATTTACAATAAAATTTCATTGTACGTCACCTATCTTTAAAAAAGAAACTTTCCCTTGGCCACAAACAAAAGATAAGGTTGCACATGGTCCGGTTGGAGATTTGAATATTATATGTCAAAGATTTTGAAATTTGAATTTCTACAATTGTATTGTGAATAAAATTTTCTGTTTTATATTAAATTAGAAATTTGGTATAATTCAATTTAAAAATTCAATTCCTTCTAAATAGTAAATAATATGTTTTAAATAGTATAGTTGAAAACTAAAAAAATTAAGATATTTGCAAGCAAGACAAACTTATTTATGCCAACAATTTTACAATTAAAAGATAATGACCTATAGAAGATAATTCAAGAGCCAATCTTTAAATAAAAGTCTAGAATTTCTCAAAATTCATTTGAGTGTCATAAAATTGAATCGTTATCAATTCATCATCATCATCACATCTAGTTGAATCCCGCATCAATGCAGGGTCTAGAGAGGTTTGATAGCCTTACTTTACCCTTACAGAATAGACAGGTTGTTTCTGATAGACTCACATGCAAATGTGATACAAAGAGTTTAAAAAGAAATAAAATAGCTAGGTACATAAAAAATAAATAATTAGAAAAAATTGAAAACAAAGTGATTAATAAAAATTGCCAGATAGATATACCGAATATGCTACTGAAAGTTGCGCTTGACATCTTTATACAGGAACCATTTGAAAATGTTTTGTTGCATTTCAATCTTATTGGATGTTTCAAAATGGACAACTAGCAGCTGTTGCATCCTAATAAATATAGGCTAATTTGCTACTATAAGTTAACAATGTGGTTTTCTTCAAGACCCTAAGGCAAAATGACAAACTACTTCACCGATAAAATAGGGGTAAAGTAGAGCTGGAAAGCCAAGTCGCAGGACAGAATGACTTGTCCACGACAAGCAACTAGATAAAGACAGACTAGACGATTGGGCGAGACTTTCTAAGAGGTAAAATTGACGCACGATAGTCACAGTATACGACTTCATAGAACTGGCACGACTGTGTCGGCTCACTTTAAAGAATATCTTTTACCCGTATCTTAGTATGTCAAAGTTTCTTATTACTGGTCAAGTTCTCCATAAGATCCAACCATTCCATATCATTTTTGATCACTTTTTTCCAATTCTTTTTTGGCCTTCTTCTTTTTCTCTTGCATTCTTAAAGGGCTATTTTTTCGCAACGTTGCATAGAGCCATCAGGGTGGCTCTTTCTGATATGTCCGAATCACCTAAGCTTTGTCTCTCGCTACTTGTCATCAATACCAGTTACCTATAGTTTGTCTCGCACCATACGATTATGAACTTTATCTTTTCTGATAATGTCACACATATACCAGAGTATCCACATCTATAAATATTAAATAAAAGACTAATTAATAAAGTTAAATTTATCGTAATAATGAATACAAACATCATATACTAAAAGTTCACCATATAATTGTTGCAATACTTGACAAAAGACTTAATAATTTAAGTCCAACACTCTTTGTAGTATTCATATAATTATATACATAAAAACGCTACAAAGTTAGTATTAAAATTTCCTAATTAAATCCATTTATCTTTTTTCATTATATATAAAAGAAATTACATAATAAAAAATAGAGATTTTTTTTATTTTTTCAATTTACTGTTAAATATCTTAAAATTTTCAATGTACTCTTCCTAATATGTTTACCCCTGTTTTAAAATAAAATATCTGAACATTATATTGTTAAAAATTAACAATTTTGATTCAAAATATTTCTTTTAATTGTATCTATGTTGAAGAATAAATAATATCCAATTTAAATTTGTCAAAATTTTAAATGTCTCTTCAAGACTGATAAGTTCTTTTAAATTACTCAGCTAATATTGAAAAATGAATGAGGACCCGACTACAAGCGTTAATGAAATATCTGCATTGACAAAGCATCCTGCTCATGCTAAAAGATTTGATTACAGGTTCCAAATCAAGAAAATATGGTTTTAAAGATTTGGATTTTGGAGGAACAGGGGTGTCCCAACAACCGACATGATCGTCCCTCTTTGGTCCATTTCACTGGGGCAAGGCAACAAGCACGCCGAAATTATGGACTGATCGTATCATATAACTGTGTAATTGTGACAAAAGTCCCATCAATCGTAGATCCAGCCAAATAGTCAGTCCATAAAAATCGGAGCTCTGGTCCAGTAAGTTATCCATCTGATGTCCAAAATGAAGAAAGCAACTTCATAACAGGGCCGATGGAATATTTAAGACCTTCTCAATGGCAGAAAAGATCAACCACAGTGCTCAATTACAAGGGGTCATCTTTGCTAGGCTCTGTTTTCAAATTCACAATCTCTTGCATTGAATGCTCACTGATACTGAGTCTTCGAGCATTCAAACTCACCGACAGAGTCATTAAGTTGAGACATGTCAGCTTCGAATAAAACTGCTCCTACTTTTTCTTATCTAAAATAATTCCGAGTTATTGGAAGAACTAGCAAGACAGTATTCATACCCCATCGACCGTGGTCTTTTGGTACCAGTGAAGAACTAACTGCTCTTCGGGTGACAAGGCACCAGCTAATATGGTTTTAACACCTGGCATCTTCATATGGGCCTTCCCAATCTCAGAAAGATGTGGAATGAAAGTGTGAAATGATTTGGGGTTCCCTGTCACGCATGGAAGAATATGAAGATGAGATTCAAACAACGAAAGAACGAATCAGGAGCATTACCAAAGCAATTACTTGTCACATATCTCCGGTCAATAGATGCTAAAATGCTTAATGTTTAACCAGAGTTTTTCTCATTGATCCCAAGAGAATACAAAGAACCTAGTTCTTTCTTTGGCACTTTTGATTACATCCGCGTAGAGAGTCCATTCTGTTTCTTTGATTAAGGATCAATCATCAATGACATCCGTAGAAATCCTGCAACCCATTAATCATAAGTTACAGATAAATCTTTGGAAAATTCAAAGGCAAAATAAGTTTTTCAAGTCCTTTTACCTTTCATTTCAAGGAGATGAAAATGAGGAGAGAGTTCTCTCGTTGCACGCTAAACACAGGAAGGAGCTTAAAACCGGCGACATATGAGTTCCAGAGACAATATAATCCAGTTTTCTGGGAGGACTCCACAAAAACAGTCTGGGTTTCCATCAGATCTTAACAAGCATTTGAAGGCTAAGTACTATCCCTAAGTTGCTTTGTGAGAGATAAGAACAGCCCTCAACCTCAGAATTTGATACCCACTATTTATGAAGTATGAAATTCTTTATTCTTGCTTTCAGAGATTACCAAATAGTTGGCCTCTTTTCACTGAAAAAGCAAGAAGAGATTGCAAGTCCACTTCCTGCAAGCAACCCCATCGTTACAAACTAAGGTTAATCAAATGAGAAGAAAAACTATTTTCATTTGCAAGGCGTATTACCTGTGTTCCTCTAGGACATGGCCTAAAGGAAATACTTCGTCAAATGCTACAATCTTGTCAACAGCCTTTGCTCACAAGGATGCATCAACATAAAGCCTCAGACATCATATATGCATCTATCATTTCCTCGGTAATTGAAAGCTCTGGTAACTCCCTTTCTTGATGAGTGTTAGCATCAGTAGAGTGAAAAGCACTATGTAGCCCACTGTGAAACCTTGAGAGATTGTTTATGTGCCCACATTTGATATTAACCTCAATCAACTTGGAGAACTTTTCCAGATTATTGTCTACACAAAACTTTCTCATCTCAGCCAAAAGTTCCGCAGTTTTTTCCATGTCTCCATGCTTGTGAAAACCATAAATCAAGGCAGAGAACGTAACAAAGGAAGGGGGAATTCCTTCTTTTAGCATTTTGTCTCTCAACTCCAATGCCTCTCCAACTTTACCACTTTTACAATATCCATCAACCAAAATATTATAAGTCACAACATTGGGGGTTAATCCCTTCAAGCGAAGCTTATTGAAAAGCCTCTCTGCTCGATCCAGATTGCCTGATTTACATAGGCCGTTGATAAGTGCATTGTAAGTAGTTATATTTGGCTCAATACCTCTTTTAATCATCTCATCCCGTATGTTGAAAGCTTCATTCACATTGCCAGCAGCTGAATAGCCATGTATCAGGGTACAATATGAGAACATATCTGGATCAAATCCTCTAAGCATCAACCTTGAGAATAGCTTTCTTGCCTCATCAACCTTCCCAGACTTACAAAGCCCATTTATGGCTATATTGTACACAAATTTATTGGGAAGAGAAAGACTTTCAGCACTTTTATCAAGGGTATCTGCAATTTTCAGAACATCTGGACATCTAGTGTCATCTTTGTGACATCTGTCAAACAATCCACGATCTAAGACAGGATCCAAACTCGCAATTTTCTGCAGTAGCATATTTGCTTCATCTATTTTACCGAGTCGATAAAGGCTACTCACAATTTTACTGCATATAATTACATTGGGAGCAAACCCTCTTTCAATCATCTCAAAATATGCACTAAAAGCTTTATCCAGCCTCCCTTCGTTGCACCAGCCAGAAATAATGGCTCCATATGTAACTATATTTGGGCCTAATCCCCTGGCATACAATGCATCAAGAAAATCCTTTACTCCATTTATTTTCCTACACTTGAATAGTCCAACAAGAAGAGAATTATACAGTTCAATTGAAGGAAGAATAGCAACATTTTCCATTTCCTCTTTTACTTTGAAAGCTTCTTCAAGATTACCAACCCTGCAATACCCATCACAAAGGGTTCTATATGTTATTTCATCTGGTTCACAACCTAAATCCTTCATCCTATTAAAGGTCTCCTCTGCTTCTGTCATTTTCCCCATCTTACATAGTCCATTAATCATTGTATTAAATGCATAGATACTTTTGGTAAAACCCCTAGCTAAAATTTCTTTCCAAAGGGTTGAAGCCCCAGAAAAATCTCCCACCTTAAAAAGCCCATCAAGTAAAGTACAATAGGAAACCTCATTGGGAGCCACACCTCTCTTCATCATCAAATGCCAAAGACGAAAAGCATCCACAAAGGCACCAACTCGACAAAACCCCTTGAGAAGAGTATTATAAGTTACTACACTTATATCAATTCCATTACAGATCATTGCATCGCAAACACTGAAAGCTCTAGCAGTGAGACCTTCCCTGCAGTAACCATCCACAAGGGTGCTATAACTATAAGAATCTGGCTTCACATTCCATGCCACCATATGCACTAATAACCCTTCTGCCTCAAAAACTTGACCCTTTTTGCAATACCCATTAATCAAAGAGTTGCAAATAAATATATTCATCTTCAACCCTACGTTTAACATCTCATCCTGAACCCTAATAGCCTCCTCCATTTTACCTACTCGGCAGTATCCATCTATTAACACACCGTAAGCATATTCATCCACAATAATCCTTTCCTCTGTCTTCATTTCTTGGAAAACCATCTCTGCTTCCTCCAACTTGCTCACTTTGCAATAACCCTTGATCAACAACGTGAACGTAACCTCATTTTTCAAAATGCCCCTGTCATTCATAGACCTCAACACCCCTTTGGCTCCTTCCATATCAGCCACACTAATATGCCCATCGATCAAGCTATTGTAAGCCACAACATTCAACTCAAAACCAAAATTCTCCAATTCCTTAACAAATTCCGCAGCTCTGTTGACCATTCCCTCCTTACAATAGGCGTTAATCATAATCGAGCAAGTAAACACATCAGGAACAATGTCTAACCTCTTCATTTGGTCATAAACAAGCAATGCAGTGTAGCTTTGACGGCTTTTCACCAAATTACTCAACAAACAATTACAAGATCGCAAGCTCGGCAGACGACCAGCACATTTACCCATATTATCAAACACATGGAGTGCACTCTCTAGCATCCTATTCTCTGCATAAATTTTCAATATCATATCAAAAACAACAGAAGAGAACTTGTACTCCTTATAAACCCTAACCAGTTCCTCCCATACATGAATGGAAGAATTCACATTATTATTATTCTTACAAAGAACAACCACCTCGGTCAAGTACGATCTAGTCTCATCGTACATTCGAGCTCGAGACAGTGCATAAACGAGCTTACAATAGGACTTGAAGTTGGGTCGAAATTTCGATTGTTTGGAAGCCAATTTGAAGAAAGTCAAGCATGCTGTGGGATTGAGCTTGTGCTTACAGAGAACCGAATCGAGAAGATCATCGGAGAAGTCGAATGTGAGGTTGTTGAGAGCATCGTAACGACCTAGTACGAGGAGTCGGGAGATGCGGTGGAGAAGTTCGGATTGGGGCAGCTTGGTTTCATGGCGGGGCTTCCAGTGGAGGGATTTGCCACGGAGGAGGCACGAGGAGGAGGGTACCGGAGAGAAGCGGAGCATATAAGGAAGAGATTTGGGAACAGAACATGTTCGTGTTGGAAACGCAATGCTCTTATTATTTGTCATTAAATTAGCACTGGCATGTTGAGAAGCGCTTTCGAAACTCGACGACCATGGTGAGAAACGGACTGTAAATTCCTATACCTAATTATTTATAATATAATTTAAACTTTAACTTTTTAAAAATATTTAGGTTCAACAATTAAAATAAAATTTCAATAAATAAAAGAATTTATCGAAAATAAACTTTCATCAATTAAATATTACGATGTTATTAAAGTGACATTTTTATATTTTTAAAATTTTATTGATGAATTCACTTTCGCAACTTAAACATAAATATTTATTAAATTAATTTTAAATTATTTTAATATATTATTAATTAAATTAATACTTAATTTATGGGAAATAATATTGGATATAAAATAGTTAAATTTAATTGGAAATCAATTTTTGTTCTGATTTTTATTTTAAAGATTAATTTAAATCTCAAACTTTGTTCAATTTTATAATTATAGTCCGAATTTCAAAAATTGATAATAAAATGATCAAACTTTCATTTTTTAATTCTAGCCTGAACTTCAAAGAGCTACAATAATTAAAAGTTTGAAAATTTTATTGTCACTTTTTGAAGTTCAGGCTAAAATTGAAAAATATTAAAAGTTTGAACATTTTATTGTTACTTTTTAAAGTTCGAGATATAATTATAAAATTGAGCAAAGTTTAGAATTTTTATTGTAATTAACCCTTTGTTATCAATAAATTATTATTATTTACGTGTGTCGGTGTGTGTAATAATTTATAAATTAAATTAGAATTAAAATTTTAATAACATGAATTGAGCCAACAACTTCAAGATCCTAATTAAGAAACCTCTCCCATTAGTTTGATCCCCAACCTGAGCAGGCTCTAGTTAACTCTTGGGAAGCCATGAAGCTAAACTGAAACTTTGTATGTACCCTTTTTTTTTGTTACAAAGGATAAAAAACAATCAAAAAACAAAGACCCTATTAGCACATTATTCTGTAGTACAAAGCTTCTTACTAATCTCGGTAGATAAGCTCCATGACGACTGTCAGAGGCTCCTGAAATATATGCAAGCTTGGGCTGATAATATTGCGAGAGAGGCCAGACGATCGACACACTTGTTTCCTTTGCAATATACTTGTTGAGATTGCATCTCCCATATTCGGTGAATTAAATCACGACTACCTATTACTAAAAAGTTATCCTCAGACGAAACTATATTGAAAGAGGAAAGAATGTCAATCACCCGCTATAGTTCCATGTCCGTGAGGTGATTCCCAATGACAGCTTTTACTAAGCTAATTGTTATATAAAACTTGTACATTTATATGCACATTGCGGGCAGAAAAATACCATGGCCACCTCTAGTCCGAAGCTTTCCTACAGGACCTTTAAATGGTTCACCAGCAGAAGATTGAACCCAAGCCTCTCTTATTTACCTAAAATTTAGGTTCTCTGCTCCATCTTCACCATCCACAGCCAATATAACACCCAGAAGTAGCAAAAGAAGAGAAGAGCTTGTTAGAATTATATAATAATAGGTTGGTAGTTAAGTTAGTTAGATATATCAGTTATACATATCAGTTAACAGTTATTGTTCCTTTCATACATTTTCTGTATAAATTCTACAACATCTCGCTGAGATGAAATTATACGAAATTCTTCTGAGTTTTCTGTCATGGTATCAAAGCATTGTTCTTCCACTTTTCTACTGTTTCTGGAACCGTTCTGAGGTTTTCCAGCTCTTTCATGTTCCTTGTTACGTCTCTGCAAGAATCGTTATCGTTTCTTGGTTTTCTTTACATTCTTTACTTCTTGAAGTTCTTTGAACTTTGTTGCAATGGCTAATCCTAACGCCTGGACAGCTACTACTTCTGGTTTAATGTCAAAACCAGAAGATAACCCATCAGTCCTTATTATCTCCATGTGAATGAAAATCCTACTTTAGTTCTCGTGTCTTCAGTCCTCACCGGTCCGAATTACCATCAGTGGCAACGTGCTATGAAAATGGCCCTGTTATCCAAGAATAAGTTGAGCTTTGTCGATGGATCTATTTTGCAACCATTGCGGTCCGATCCTTTGTTTGTGCCCTGGGAGAGGTGCAACAATCTGGTGATTTCGTGGCTCATTCATTCCGTTTCTCCATCCATTGTACAGTCCATCATATGGTTAGACTCTACCTGTAAGATCTGGAATGATCTCAAAGCAAGGTTTGCGCAAAGTAATTCATTCCGTATCTGTGATCTTCAGCTTGAAATATACACTTGTTAGCAAGGAGTCCTCTCTGTGCATGAATATTTTACTAAACTAAAAATCTTGTGGGATCAGTTACATATCTTGAGACCCATTCCATCTTGTTCTTGTAACCCTCAGTGTTCCTGTGTTCTTTCTAGAAACATTAGAGACTTCCATGAAAACGACCAAGTTATGGTCTTTATTAAAGGGCTGAATGAAAATTACTCTACCGTTAAATCCCAAATCTTGTTAATGGATCCGTTACCTTCCTTGAATAAGGCTTTCTCATTAGTCATTCAATAAGAATGACTTGTACCATCTGATGTGAAACTTTTAGCTTCTGATGTAAATGTTTTAGCTGTTAAAGGTGTTCCTGCTGCTACACCTCGGAAATTCGTTAATAACTCTGCACCACCAATCTGCACTCATTGTGGAAAGGAAGGTCACACTGTTGATCGTTGTTATAAAAAGCATGGTTATCCCACTACTTTGAAGACTTCCACGAAATCCTCTACCCGAGTTTATGCTCATGCTGTTGATAATGCTTCATCTTCTCCACCAGCGGATTCTCATTTTGTTGGCGATACAGAGGAGCGACCCTTTGGTTTTCCCACCGTTGACCACGGTTCTAGTTTTTAGTTTACCAAGGATCAGTATGACCAGATCTTACAGCTGCTCCAAAATCTTTCCTCTTCCGCTCATCACGTCAATTCAGTGGCTTTGCCGAGTTCTATACCGACAAAGTCCACTTCAGGTTTGCTTCCTTCGTATGGTGCGATGGTTTCTCTTATTTCTTTGAATGTTTCTACTCTTACTAATTCACGTTGTCATGAATGGATTATTGATACGGGTGTGACTGATCATATAGCTTGTTCTTTAGCTTCATTCCATTCTTATAAACTAGTTCATAATGTTTTTGTTACACTTCCTATCAAGTGCAAGGTTCGGGTAACTCATGTTGGCACTGTTCATTTGAATAATTCTCTGACATTGTTTAATGTTTTATGTGTTCCTGATTTCAACTTTAACCTGCTCTCTGTCAGTAAATTAACTCGTGACCTCTCTTGTTGCATCATTGTTTCTTCTTCTCATTGTATTATTCAGAATATCCATCCATGGCAGATGATTGGGGTTGCTGAACATTCTTATGGTTTATACAAGTTGCTTTCCAATGTTGTTTCTTCTACTTCCAATGTTGTTGTTGCTCATACTGTTCTCTGTAATAAAGATACTTCCTTATTATGGCATACTCGATTGGGACATCCTTCTTTTACTCGATTGAAATTAGTTGTTCCCTCTATTTCTAATATTGCTCTGTGTGAAATCTGCCATATGTCCAAACAAAAACGTTTGTCATTTCCTATCAGTTCTTCTGTTAGTACTGCTGCCTTTGATTTGATTCACATAGACATTTGGGGTGAAAATTATGTTCCCACTTTAAGGGTCATAGATATTTTCTTACTATTGTAGATGATTTCAGTAGATTTACTTGGGTTTTTCTAATGAAACATAAGTCTGAGGCTAGAACACTTATGCAAAATTTTGTTTCGTATGTTTCCACTCAATTTCATAAAACTATTAAATGCATCCGAAGTGATGATGAGTAGGAGTTTAACGTTCCACATTTTTATGAATCTAAAGGCATTATTCGTCAGACTTCTTGCATAAAAACATCTCAACAAAATAGTATTGTCAAGAGGAAACATCAGCATATTTTGACCGTTGCACGGGCATTACGTTTTCAAGCAACATTACCTATTCATTTCTGGGGAAAGTGTTTCCTACATGCTGTTTATCTAATAAACCAAATACCCACGCTTGTTCTTAATAATTTGTTTCCTTTTGAAGCTTTATATTCTAAACCACCGAGTTTTGTTCACTTACGTGTTTTTGGCTGCCTCGCTTTTGCTTCCAATCATTCTAATATTTCAAACAAATTTGATTCTCGGAGTATCAAGTCGGTTTTCTTTGGTTTTTCTCCAGGAGTTAAAGGTTTTAAACTTTTTGATCTTCAAGCTCAAAAGCTTTTTATTTCTCGTGATGTTTCCTTTTATGAGGATATTTTTCCTTTTTCCACTTTATCATCTGTTATGAAGGTTTCAGATGGGTCATGCCCTGGTCAGTTGATTTTGCCATCTTCCTCCACTCCGACGTTATGTGATACTTTTCCGCATGTTCCTGATTCTTCGAATTTCCCAATACCAGTTGGCCACTCGTCTGATTCTGTTTCCTCCGCCACCGATGTTCCTCCTTCATCTGTTTCACTTGCGCGTTCAATGCCGAATCCAGCTTCTGTTCAATTGATTCCGCCTCAACCCTTGCGTCGTAGTATCAGACCGAAGTCTATGCCACAGTACCTGACTGATTACCACTACATGGCTACTCAGCGAACAAGTCCTCATCTTCTTTCTCATGTTTTCTCTTATTCTAACATTACTCCTAAGCATTATATGTTTGTAGCTGCAGTGGATTAGGATCATGAACCCCATACTTATGAACAAGCGGTTCTGCATGAATGTTGGAGGAATGCCATGCAGGCAGAGCTACAGGCTCTTCATCAAAATCATACCTGGGAGCTCGTCGATTTACCGTTAGGAAAACAAGTAATCGGTTGTAAATGGGTCTTCAAAATCAAGAGGAAGGCAGATGGCTCCGTAGAACGATACAAGGCTCGGCTAGTTGCTAAGGGTTATACTCAACGAGAGGGCATCGATTTTTGGTCACTTTTAGTCCGGTAGCCAAAATGACAATAGTTCGCCTTCTTCTTGCGTTAGTGGCGATCAAAGGATGACATTTACATCAACTCGACATCAATAACGCTTTTCTTCATGGTGACCTTGATGAAGAAGTCTATATGAAGCTTCCTCCGAGATTTGACGGTGATGGAACCAAAGTCTGCAAGTTGGTTAAATCTCTTTATGGCTTACGACAAGCTAGTCGGCAATGAAATGCGAAATTGACTTTCGCATTACTTGAGTATGGCTTCACGCAAGCTACATCGGATCAGACATTGTTTCTCAAGACTGACAGTGATGGTTTCTTGGCACTCTTGGTATATGTGGACGATGTCATCGTGGCTGGTGATAACTTGAACGCCATTATTCACATTAAACAACATCTTCATGATACATTCACCATCAAAGATCTTGGTGATCTCAAGTTTTTCCTTGGTCTAGAGGTAGCAAGATCAAAACGTGGAATCAACATTTGTAAAAAGAAGTACACTTTGGACTTGCTTACAGCTACTCAGTTTTTGGCTTCCAAGCCACTCTACAAGCCTATCTTGCCGGGAACGAAGCTTTCCAAGGATGGGGGTGTCAAAGTAATTGATGTTACGCAGTATAGAACTTTGATTGGTAAGCTTCAGTATTTGACTATGACTCGACCCGACATCATGTTTGTCGTCCAACAATTAGCGCAATTTCTTGACTCTCCCACGCAGGATCACTTGGTTGCTGCTCACCGTGTACTGCGATATTTAAAAGGTACTATTGGATAAGGTCTCTTTTTCCCTTCTGATAATGACATTTGTCTTAAAGCTTTTTCAGATTCGGATTGAGGAACTTGCCCGGATACTCGGCGATCTATTACAGGATATTGTGTCTTTCTTGGTTCTTCCTTGATCTCTTGGAAAAC
>JAOSBM010000006.1:2640918-2652429 GCA_027568955.1 Erythroxylum tenue
AGACAGAGACAGCCGCTTCTTGTCCTACGGTTTTAGGGTAAACAAAAAAACTTGTCTTCTGTCATCCGGAGACAGAAGACAGAAGAGGGGAGACAGCAACCAAACGGTGGTGGTAGACAGGATTTTGTTGTCCTGTCATTTGTCACCAGCAACGGAGACAGCAACCAAACGGGGGGTTAGAAACAGACTGAAATCTGACTGACGGTGGACAGTGGACAGACTCATTAGCCTGGATGAATAGGATCCCATTCCATTGGAAGTAGACAAGTTTTTTTCCTGTAACCATTTATACAAGGTCAACATGCAAATCCATCACATGGTACTTAGAAGAACATGATCCATCTTATGACTAAGGAATGCATTAAGAATTGAATTTTAGTGGAAGAATATACCTCTCCATTTTCCTTTCTGAATAAAAAAAATGTATTTTCCAATTAAACAAAGAAATTTATTCATAGAAATTGCTAAAATTTCTATTCTTCACCGAAGTTCAAATTCCAATGAATTATTTATACTTGCTTTCTAATAAATTATAGAGAGATAATAATTTCTGCATTTGTGCATGACCCATAGAGTGAGAAGAGTCTTAACAATACGGGATAAACTTCAATCATTAAAAAATCCAATGTGATATGTGACATAGATCTAATATGGTATATGTGACATAGATCTAATATAACTTTACCGACCAAAGAGAGCACAGAATAACCGTCAGTATATTTACCGACAATTACATAAAATTTTTCGTAAGTAAATTTGTGACGGACATTCTGTGATTTGTCTCAAATTATTACTTACGGTCGTTTCTCCGTCGATAAATTTCATCGCTAACTTAGCTTTCCAACGGAATGTGTAGATGTTCTGTCGGTAATTTTCGTCGCTAAGCTTCATTTTTCTTGTAATGTCTTTTATCTTCTCTGTTCTTTTATTATATAATATGAATCCTTTACTAGCGATACTGTAGCCCAAAAAATAGCTTTGTCTAATCTCGCATCGAACTTTTCAAGGTTGTCTTTTCCATTGTTTAGAACAAAGCATTTGCTGCCAAATGCTCGAAAGTAAGTAAAATTTGGTTTTCTTTCTTTCCATAGCTCATAGGGGGTCTTGTTCAGAATAGATCGTATGAGACACCTATTGAGTATATAACAAGCGGTTGACACAGCTTCTGCCCAGTAACCATAAGGTAGGCCACTTTCGCATAGCATTGTTTTGGCCATATCTACGTGAGTTATGTTCTTTCTCTCAACAACTCTATTTTGCTGAGGAGTCCTTGGGCATGAGAAGTTGTGAGTTATACCATTTTTGTTGTAGAAGTCTTCAAATTTTTTGTTATCAAATTCTCCTCTATGATCGCTTTGAACCAATGTAATGCAATACTCTTTTTCAATCTAAACTTTCATGCAAAACTTCTGAAAGAATTCAAAAGTATCATCTTTATTTGACAGAAAATAAACCCATATAAATCTGGAAAAATCACCTACTATAACACAATTGTAGTGTTTGCCACCAAAACTTTGAGTCATAATAGGACCAAATAAATCCTTGTGCATGAGTTCAAGTGGCTGGTTAGTAGTCATAATATTTTTATGACGGAAGCTACTTCTGATTTGTTTTCCTTTTAAACAAGTTTCACAAAATTGATTGCTCTCAAAATTCAATTTCAGCAGTCCTCTTACTAACACATTTTTGGACAATTTTGATAAAATGTTCACGCTACCATGGCCTCTGTGCCAGATAAGTGAATCCTTTTCTATTGAGACGAAAACATTTGTCACTTTGAGAAGATAGATCTTCCAATTAAGCATAGTATATGTTTTGATTTTTAGGACCAACGAATACAATATTATTATTAAGATTGTCAATTATTTCATAATGTGATGGATAGAAAGTAACTTTGTAACCTTTATCACATAATTGACTTACGCTAAGCAAGTTATGTTTCAATCTATCAACAAAAAGAATGTTATCAATAGAAGCAGAGTTAGACTCATCGATTTTACCAATTCCAGTGACCTTTGCCTTGTTTTTATCGACAAAGTCAACATTACCTCCATCTTTTCTTTCAATATAGTTTAAATGTGATGTTTCACCTGTCATATATCTCGAACAGCTAATATCAACTATCCATTGATTTTCCATTGTCTCCGTTTTAAAGCATAACTCATCATCTCCTTATTCGGCCCTAAAGTAAATGTTGCTGACTTCCTCAGGCTCTTCTTCTTCAAAGTTATCAAAATCCTCATCTGACCAAGCTAGAGTCATAGCATGCTTTTTGGGTTTTTTGATTTCTTTCTTGTCCCTTTGAATAAGAAGACATTATGATCTTATGTGTTTAGGCTTCTTGCAGTAATAACATATGATTTGATTATTTTGTATATTGCTATTGCCGCTGCTGCCTTTTGATAGAAATCTATTGTTTTCAGTTTTCTTATTTCTTTCTCTTTTCTTCATGAGCTTCTTTTTGTGAAAGCAAACATATTTTCTGACCATGAAGTTGAATTCGTGATCTCCATCTATTTGCAACTCAGTATGACTTTCATAGTCATTTGATGGATTTGATTCATCAACTGCTTTTAGTGTCATTCCTCCTTTGTATGAGGATCCTTCATCTCGCCTAAGCTTGACTTTATGAATCATTAAGTTTCCTCTTAACCAGTCAAGTGAGATTGTATGAGAGATCTTTTGCGATTTCCAAAGCTGTCACTTTAGGTTTCCATTCCTTTGATAGTGATCTTAGAATTTTTGTTATCAGCTCGTCATTTGGATATATCTTGCCCAAGTTTTTCAAGGCAGTGATGACGTTGTTGAAACGTCCAAAGAATTCGTCGGTTGTTTCTCCCTGTTTCATGCAAATAGTTTCGTATTGATGCACTAAAAGACTTATTCTATGTTTCTTTACCTTATTCCTTCCTTCAAAAGTAACTTGAAGCTTGTCCCATATTTCTTTTGTTATAGAACAGTAGGATATCTTTTCGTACTCTTCTGCAGATAGTGCACATATCAGATGGTGTAACTCCATCTTTGATAGCTTGCCAAATTTCGATATCCACCGATTGAAGATATTCTCTCTCTCAAGTAGTTGTTTCTATTGAAGTAAGGAGGCTTTAAGACGAATTGTCCTTCAAGACTTCTTAAATTGTTTGCCATAATTTATCACGTGCTGTAAAACACAATAAATGTGAAAACTCTCTTTGATAGCAAAAGATAAAGCAAGCACAAACACGAGGGGAGTGAATTGTGTGTGACTTTAATTTTTTTTTCAAGTTATAGCTTTCAATTCAAAAGGAAATAACAGGAGCCTATCTATAATTAAAATGATAGAAGCCTGATGTACAATAGGATACTTTATAAACGGAAGAGCCTGTTAAGCGATAAAAAGCTTGTTAACGACAGGAGCCTGCTAAATGAAAAGTTTTATTAAAAATGATTTAAAATAGAAGGCGTCCGTTAAAATTGAAAAGAACCTCTTGCAAGTTGAAAACAAAAAAAGCCTGTTATAAAGTGAGGGAGCCTCCTGCTGAAATAAACACACACATAATATAATGCGAAAAATTAAAAGTTAAGAGGAGGGAAAATGACGCAGTCAATTTATACTGGTTCAGCTTCCAACCTAAGCTTACGTCCAGCTCCTAGGTATCCAACTTGAGTGTTTCACTATAAAAATAAAGTAGTAATTTGACGAGTCTCTTCAAACTCACGAGTACATATTTTTCAAGGTTCGCCAACCTTCCACACTTAAAATGTATAATAAGCTTTTAAAAGCTCACTTGAAGAATAAAATGTAAAATCAAAAGTAAGTTATCAAATAACAATTTCTCTCTTGATAGAGTGATTTCACTTTCTAAGGCACAATAAAAATAATATGACTCTCAAGAATATAAATGTTGCTCAAGTGTTTCAAAAGTCTATGTATGTTCGTTACTTCACAAGTTAAATAGTCAATTTCTTCAACTAGCCGTTGTTTCGTCTTAATTCTAAGTTGACTTTGAATTTTCAACATCATCTTTGCTGGAACAAAAATTTCTGGAGCTAATTGTTCGAAATGATAAGATCTTTCCTAATGTTGATAAAGAAAGTTTATTAATAAGGTTCCTGCAAGAAAGGAAGTAATTTTCTTATAATTTTATTTCTTTTTTAAAAAATATCATTATCTATACAAGGAAATAAATCTAGTTTAAATTTTGAAATATTATATAGTTATCATCAAAATAATTTGAGCCACTTGAACTTCACTGGACCTCAATGAGTCACTTCCATTTGTTTTGAAAAGTAGACAATCCGACCAGTGTAGTGATGTATATAATTAGTAATTGTCTGCCGTTGTGCACCCAAAAGGGAGTTAACGATGGAGCATACACAAAAGGGAAGTAATGTAGGAGTTAGGCTTGGCAGGAAAAGTCAACATGTTATTACCCTTCGTCATGAGATGAGTCTTGTAGCGTCTACGTAGAAAAAGCACCAAGATAAATGTAATATAATGGCTTTATTCTTAACAAAACAACACGAGTATTACAGTAGCTTCCCAACAGGATCAAAGACAAATTAGGTAACATAACAACACAAGAGTATTAAAGTAGCTTCCGAACAGGACCAAAGACAAATTAAGTATAGTTAATGTGCAACCTAGTCATATAGGTGATGCGTAAGCCTTGGCTCAATGAGAACTTCCAGAGGCGTTGCTTTCAGGTTAGTTAATCCAATGCTCTCTGTCATATCCACTTGTTCACCTGTTGGTGTTGCGAAATTAAAGCCTTGTAGCAACTTAGCCAATGTCAGCTGCACAACCGGAAGTGCAAACGACACTCCAGGGCACATTCTTCTACCAGTCCCAAATGGAATGTACTCAAAGTTCTGCCCACGAACATCCAAATCTCTATGAGTTGTTAGAAACCTTTCTGGTTCAAAGTTGCAAGGATTCGACCACACACTAGGGTCGCGATGAATTTTCCAAACGTTAACAAACAGCCTGGTGCCTGCTGGAATGTGATAGTCAGCTATGGTGCAGTCTTCCATCGACTCATGGGGCACTGAGAGAGGTGCAGCAGGATACAAGCGCAATGTTTCCTTGAAGATAGCTTGAAGGTAGACCATGTTCTTTAGGTCTGCTTCTTCTACTCGTCGTTCTCTACCAACATACATATCCACTTCTTTTTGTGCCTTCTCCATGACAGATGGGCTATTCACAAGTAAAGACAGAGCCCATGTCAACGTGACGGCTGTTGTATCTGAAGCTGCTAAGATAAGACCCTGTAATTTGTATGAAGCGTTAGGAATAGGTGACGTGCATGATCGAGTCAAATAAATATTGTTCTTATTGTTCAAAATAAAAAGGGAAATTTTGTTGCTTGGTAGTGTTGGCATTGATTGTTTCCAAGAAAAATGAAAGTAATAATTCCTTTAAAGTTTAATTCAACTTTATTAGATAAGACAAATATTATTTTCGCAAAAAAATTGGATATAAATATATACCTGCCTTCATTTTCATGTATTATTTTACATTTGTTTTATCATATAACACAGTGTCGAAATTATTCTTGCACTTAACATTATCTTTAATTTATAATTTTAAGACTGTGTTAGATCAAAAATGTTGTATATGAGTTAATATAATATAATTATCAAAATTCTAAATGAACTGATAATCTTTAATAGCATCTAGCTACTTTATGATGAAGTAATCAATTTGTTTAATTGGCATACAATATAATTCAATACTAATAAAATGATTAATGCTAAAATAGTTTACATATGAGATTAGTTGATTTTTTTCATAATTTTATGATAGAATTAAATTTTATATGTTGTCATTTAGATTTTCACATCTTTTATCTATTATTTTTTAGATATTTTTACGTCATGACATGTCTTGAACATGTATAAGACTTCATATTTTGTATATAGCTTTTTTATGCAATGAAAAAGTAAGAAGCACTTGCTCTTCAATTTTTAGCCTTGGTTTTACAATTGCAGCAAGTGTTAGAGAGAAAAACACACAAATATATTAAAAACTTCTACAAAGTATCGAACTCCTTAAGATTTTAAAAGATTAAGCCTTTGTTTGGATGGAAGGAAAGCAAGAGAAAAGAAAGGAAGAGAAATTGTATTTCCCTTCCTTTCTATTGTTTGGACAAAAATAAGCAAGGAAAAGGGATCGAGAACGGAGAGGAATATGAGAGAAATTTAGACCAAATGTATTTCCCACCAAATTGGTGGGAAAGGAGGGAAAATTTAAGACAAAGCAAGACAAGGTAAGTAAATTACTATTGTATCCTTATTTAACAAAAGATAAACAAGTTCTATAATTTAGGGGCATAAAGGTCTTTAAATTTCAATTCCCTCCTTTGATAAATTAAGAAAACAAACAAGGGAAAGAAAATCTCATTTTTCTTCTATTCTTTTCTCCTCTTTTCCCCTCAATATTTCCTTTCCTTTCTCTTGTGCAACTAAGGATCCAAACAAAGGCTAAGAGAAAACAAGTGTGAATATTCTTTTTTTAAAAAAACCTCAATACTTCTATCATTGTATTGCCAAAAAAAAAAACCTTAATATTCTTTCTTTAAAAATTATATTAGTGACATTAGATTAATCTATGTCTAATATTCATACTGTACGTATTTTATTGTTTTTTAATAGTAGTTTAAAAGAAGAGATTTTTGGGAGAAAACTGAAAAGAGCTTGAGAATTTTAAAAATTAATGAGTTTTTAAAAAGTTTCTTAAATTATAGAGGAGGTTTATTTTTTAACCCTATTTTCTATCCTCACCGCGTAGATCTTAAACTTGATTTGTCATAATCCTATCTCTACACAAAAGTCTTGTATATATACAGAATAATAATTCATTCTTTAGGTAGAGTACGTGCTTTCATCAAAATGAAGAGAGTAATTTAACAGAAAAGAGAGAAGAGGATAGCTAAATACCAGGCAAGTTGCTTTGTTGACAGTATCAGGATCTCGACCTGGAAACGCGTCTGCATCCTGAACAATGTTGAGCATCAGGTCCATGAAGTCTCTTTCACCATCCATGGTAGCAATATTTTGCTTATGTTCTTTTAACCATTCTTTGGCGAAAATGTCAAGTTCTTTTGCAGTTCTTTTCATGTCCTTCTCATGATCCCCAATGTCGAACCACCTCAAATACGGTAGAGCATCAGACAACACGAATCTTCCTGTCATCTCGAAAAATTCCCTCAACGAATGTCTCAACATCTGATGACTTCCCTGTTCTTCTTTTTCTTCTGTTGTCTCGTATCCCAAGGACTTCCCAACAATAATCTTTAAAATGACGTTGATGGTTATGTCGGTAAACCACCTCTTCATCTCTACAAGAGCTTTGTTAGAACCATTTCTTCTCTGTTCCCATAATTTATATAACTCCTTTATCGATGTCCTCACCTCCGATTCTCGTGTACCTTTGAACATCTCCAGCCGACTGTTGGAGAGAAGCTCGATTGTGGCTATCTTACGACTCTGACGCCAGAAAGGGCCGTATGGGCCTAACCCGAACATGGAACCACCATAGGTCAAAACCTCCAGCGCAAGAGTTTTGGGACGATTGGCAAATACTCTATCATTGGTGGTGAAACATTCCTTGACATATTCCCAGTTGCTTACTACCAAAGCTCGACGCACACCCATCTTAATAGTGAAGATTGGTCCATATTTGTCCACCATATCTCCCAAGACTACGTGCGGTAGTTTTGGGCCTCCGACAAGATGAAGATGGCCGATTATCGGCCATGAGCCTCCAGCTTCTGGAGCTGTCCTTTTCTTGCCTGACTTCCCAATAATACTTGTTGATGTCCACGAGATGATAAGGAAAACGAAGAGACACAACAAGGTTGCAATAGCAGAATTAGTAGTAGAGAACAGAAGAGAGACATCCATAGCTGGCCGATAATTGCTATGCAGTGGTGCTAAGTTGTGAACCTTTTTAATAATATATATTTAGTTGATAGTATTATGAAAAAGTAGAAACAAAACAAAAAAAGGACCAAAAACAAACACGTTGTTCATTGAATTCTATTAGCGTGGATGAATAGAATCTCAGTACATTGGAAGTAGACAAGCGTTTCTGTGACCATTTATACAAGGTCAACATGCAAATCCATCACATGGTACTTATAGATGGAGAACATGATCCGTCTTATGACTAAAGAATGCATTAGGAATTGAATTTTAGTGGAAGAATATACCTCTCATCTTCCTTTCTAAATAACAAAAAGTATTTTCCAATTAAACAAAGAGATTTATTCATAGAAGATGCAAAAAGTTCTGTTCTTCACCAAAGTTCAAGTTCCAATGAATTATTTATGCATGCTTTCTAATAAATTATAGAGAGATAATAATTTCTGCATTATTTGTGCATTACACTTAGAGTTAGGTAAGTCTTAATATATAATACAGTATAAACCCTATAAGTTAATATCGTCAGGATTATATGAAATCTGTTAAATTAAAACAATTGTGAATTAACAAATTTTTAACTTATAGCTAGAATGTGTTTCCAGCAATTAAAAGTCCATTATGTCTTTACCATTCTAATTAATTGAATATGAATTTAATGCGATAAAAACTAAAAAGTATACATTAAATTAACGAAAAATAAATACAATGAAATTCCAATAAGTTAACTATTGTTGCTTAATGAATTAAGTTAAAAATAGATTTTACAGAAACAATTACAAAGTGTTCAATAACACTTTATTGTTTTAATAATACAATTTGATAATTTAACTTCGGAACTTCTAAATTAAATAAAAAGCTTATAAATGAGATTTAATTAATTTTAGATATTAAAAAGGTAAAAAAATTTATTTTTAAAAGGAGCCATGATCAATTTTAAGGTTTTTATGATTTATATAAATTATCAATTTTATAATATTAATTAGAATATAAAGTTATATAAGTGTTTTTAATAAAATTATATTTTAATAATTTTAAATTTTATTTATTTATCATATTAGGACAAACTAAGAATATAAAAGTTACAGTAAATAAAAATTAATGTACAAACATTTATTATAATTATTGCTCCACAAGTTCAAACTTTGGGATTAGCTAGTCATTTGCTCTCCAGATTAACTATTGGAATTATGTCCATGACTCAATTGTTATGTAATAAATTGAACACTTTAACTTTGTGATTATTAATTTTGATTAATAAATGACAAATTATTTTATTATCATATTTCGTTTATAGTTTTTTATTATAATATGTTAAGCCCTTTATTAAATTTACACACTTGTCATCATAATGGAGATTATGAAAATGAGAGTCAAGTCCTTAGGGTTTAATCAAAAAGTGTTTTTGATCATAGGATCATCAAATAAGGACTTTAATAATCCGGTTAAATCAATATGTATGTAATAATATCTATTAGATTTATTAGATCTCATTTACTAAGTTACATATATAGATGATGCATATGGAGATATGATCGTTGAACTGGCCAAATTGAGAATTCCTAATAGTTAATATTACCTATGAACTGTCAAGTGGGATATTCTCATAATGATTTTAATGTATATTTTTCCTTTGACCTGAGATCATCATAGTAATCAATAGATTAATTATTATGTTTTGATGTCGGACACCTAGTGTGTAAAAATGCTAGTTGAATGATCATTGGATATAATTATCTTCTCTGCGTTTAGGGTTTAATCAAGTCCTTAGGGTTTAATCAAAAAGTGTTTTTGATCATAGAATCATCAAATAAGGACTTTAATAATCCGGTTAAATCAATATGTATGTAATAATATCTATTGGATTTATTAGATCTCATTTACTAAGTTACATATATAGATGATGCATATGGAGATATGATCGTTGAACTGGCCAAATTGAGAATTCCTAATAGTTAATATTACCTATGAACTGTCAAGTGAGATATTCTCATAATGATTTTAATGTATATTTTTCCTTTGACCTGAGATCATCATAGGAATCAATAGATTAATTATTATGTTTTGATGTCGGACACCTAATATGTAAAAATGCTAGTTGAATGATCATTGGATATAATTAAGTACCTATCTGATTAGTAGTGAGTCAAGATGAGATTCATCGACTTTAGATAATGAGTTTGAGCTTTATGTTGTCATTGATCTTAATGATTGTTTCAAGACCTTAGTCAGGGCAATTGAATGAGTGAAAAAAAGGAATTTTCTAAGTCATTCACCAATCATTAATGATCGACATATAACATAGTCAGTTATCTAATAGGGTTTGATAGTTAAACCATACCTTAGGATAATCCGAAGTTGTAATGATGGAAGGTAATCATACATTATTCTTAACCAGGTTCTATCTTTGTAAGGTTGTTATTTCACATTATCCAGTCGTTGAGGAGCGTTGTTAGATGTCAACCTTGGTTAGTAAGTTATTGTGGTGAAACAGTCACTTAACAGATGTCAACCTTGGTTATTAATTAATTGGATTAATTATTACCGGCTTAGTGATGAACGTATGTAGTCACACACTTACGAGCGTAATATTTCTTATTATGATTATTTAATTTATTATAAGATAATTTGTTAACTAATTTATATGGCTTATTATTATATTTTTTGCTAGTATAAAAAATATATTAATATAATTAATATTAGAAATTCTCTGGTATAAAATAAATGAATAAAATAAATTTTATTTTATTTTATAAATAATAATTATTATTTATTATTAAAAAAAAGAAAGAAAGAAAGAAAGAAAAAGGGTGTTGCGTTTTGGACTTGGTGGTTGTGTTTTTGGTTTTAACATTTAAAACCAAAACAAAATGAAACGATGTGTTTGTTTGATTTTAAGTTGTGAAAAACGTTAATAACTTTAAAAAGGTGTATACCGTGAATAGTTGATCTTACTTTTGAAAATGTAATTATATGACTTACTACGGAAAGAAGAGAAAAGACAGGTATACACATTCACGTTGTTCTCGGGTTTTTTGGACGTACATGACAAAACGTAGAGAAGAGAAACTCTTTTATATTCTTTCAGTGTTTTTCAATTTTGTACGTGAATAAAGCCAAAGAGAAGAGTGACATATGTATACTCTTTGATTTCTGTACGAGAAAATAAACAAAAGAAAAAAACAAAATTATTTTCTTCATTCTTAAAGAAAGAGTTTTTCAAAATTTATTCATAATCATATTAAGTATTGAAAGCGGGACGTGTTTTTCTGTATAGAGTACATAAAGATTTCGTATTTTCGAAGGTCTGTATTAATTAATCATCACATTTTAGGTATTTATTTTTACTTGTTTTTTATTTCAACTACGTATGCGATCCTTTATTAATGAGAATCGAACTTTGATTAATCGATCCTTTGTTAATCGATCCTTTATTAATGAGAATCTTCAAGAAACACTCAAATTTGAAGATTATGGGAAGATCTGATTAAATCTATCCGTTGGAGTCATTGCCAGTCAACCAGAACATTGTCAGTCGACCAGAACATTACCAGTCGACTGAGAATTAACACATCTGTTAAGTAGAGCTTAATCCAGTCGACCAGAACA
>JAOSBM010000006.1:2652529-2667059 GCA_027568955.1 Erythroxylum tenue
ATCCTCAATTTATTCCAACCAAAATTAAAAATATCAAATTAAACCTCAAAATAAAATTAGACAACTTATTTTCCAGAAAAAAGGAATCGGGGCCCAACAGGTCTTCATAAAAATTGAAGATTTTCTTGCTAGTTTTCTATCGCCACTAAGTATAACTTTTTTCGATTTTGAGGTTGAAAGTTATGACTTGTTAACCTTCAGATGGTATTTCATGTATTAATGTCCTTTGTGTGTGACATGTCTCTAAGTATGGGTTTTGTGGTTACTGTACTTTGAAGCCAATTCTAGACTGTTATGGTTTCAATTAGCTCAAGTGATCTTATGGAAAGTTGTAGAGGAATGTCTTAGCTTTGTAATGATGTATAATATGCTATTTTTGGATTTAAGAATTGTAAGATTTGGATTTTTAAAGTATGGATATGGTTTAGGTGATATGTTTATTTAACTATCTTTAACAGGGCATCCATAATCATGGGAGAATTTGACCTAGTTAGAGGTGGAATTTGCTTCTAAATCCTTCATGAGAATTGTAGCATGTTTTCTGATCTTTTCATTGATATAAAGCATGTAATTTTCGGACAATGGGATAGGAAGTTATGATTTTTAGAAGATTGTGGTACTGTTAGGGTGATATGTGTTGGGCAGAAACTTTGATTGAGATTTTGACCCATTTAGAGGATGGATTTGCTTCCAAATTGTTCATGAAAGTTGTAGAATATGTTCTGATCTTTCTGTTGATATAAAGCTTGGAATTTTTGGCAAAGGAAATGGGAAGATATAATTTTTAGAAGAATGTTGTATTGTTTTGGAAAATTGTGATTAGGCAGAAACTGTGATTGAATTTTTGACATCCTTGAGGGTGAAATTGGTTTGCGAGTCCTTGAAAGAACTTTTAGAATTTTCTATGATCTTTCCAGTGAGACCTCATTTGTGATTGTTGGATACTTGTGTGAAAAGTTAGGCATTGTGGTAGAAGAGAGGAAAATAAGTGCAAAATTTTCTTATCTTTTTTTTTGTTTTTGTTCTAATTTGCCCCTTTTACTATTCTTTTGTGTATAACTTTTTCATCCGACCTCCGATTGACTTGATTTTCGAGGCAACAGATTTGTAAGTCATTTAATTGCTCTCCATGGGAATTAGCAGATTTTTTAGATTAAACTAGAAATGAGGGATTCAATCGGACCGGGAAAAAAATTATTTTTCTAATCCGTGTTTTAGCAACAATTAGACCTATAGAGATCCGAATTGAGTGATTTTGGTGTCCATAGATTTCTAAAAAGTAGGGGAATATTTTATGATGTGATTTGTGAAATAATACGGGAAATATCACGAATATGCATTGTACACATTTTAATTCCTACGTGTGCATTATTAAACATTTTTGATTGTACAATTTGTAATATCTGTGTATTTTAATTGTTATAGAGGCGCTTTTGGAATGTCAACCCACAGACATTGCTAAGACTTCCAGGCATTAGCTTCGGAAGCTATTGATGAGTGACCTAGACGGTTCTCTCAATTATTATTTGTTATAATCTTGTGGTGAATAATGGTGGGTTTGAGATTGATTGTGATTGTGGATTCCGGACAGAAGGTCCGATGTACTGGGGAGCTATGACATAGAAGTGCTACTTGTATGTGAAATTGAGAACTACTTGCTTGTGATGTGATAACTTGTGACATATGTGTTGATTGTGTTGTATATACTGCTTAATTGTCACATTGGCATTTCATTCATGAATGCATGATCAGATAATGACAGTTGTGACTGGAGTAGCCACCGAGAGCTAAAAGCTCAGCGATTGTATTCGGGCCTCAAGCCCCACAGTGATTTAGAGACTCAGGCTCAACGATTAATGTGCCCATGTTGGGACAGTTCAGGCGCTCGGTCACAACACCGCAATAAATTGGAAAAGTGTCACATGCGCATTTCATATGCATTTGGTTTAATCTCTTTGATTGAGTGAAAGGAAAAATGTCTTATACTTATGTAAAAATAAAAGTGTTAATTGTGGGACCATGTGATACTTCTGATTGATGTGAAATTATGAAATAACTGTGATATGCTTGATTGTTGCATGAATTGAGTGAACCATCGATGATGGTTACCTCACTGAGTTCGTAAACTCACCCAAAATTGCCACATATTTTCCAGGACCGGGAGTAGACTCTTAGCTCCAGAGGGACTTTTCTAGCCGTGTAGATCGTGGTGGCGAGAGAAGTCATGGCTCATAGGTTGGTCAGCTGGGACTTTTGGGATGACCTAGATAGAGCTGATGTATTTTCCCTGTTTTTATAGCATGTTGTACTAGGGTTTTTGTAGTGATGTACAGACAGTACGATGACAGATGTATCAACTTCTGATTTTGATAAATTGAAATGGGGAAAATTTTGGTTTTAAAAAGTTGTGATTTTGTACTGATGTTTTATTATTATGATGCCAAGTGAAGTACAGTAGTGATTGTTCGTAGCTCACTCTTATCGTATGATATGTATCGGAATGACCTACGGGCGTCCCGGTGTATACCCTGCGGTAAGGGGGCGCTACAGGATGGACCATCTTCCTTCTTTCATCTTACAAAACCGAAATTGATAAGTCATATTTAGGTTAATAGTCTTTTCATATAGCCATCTTAAACATAAATGAGGAGAGTCTCATTTATTGGCTACTTTATGATTGATTAAAGAAAGAAGTGATGCATTGGATGCTATTCTCTTCTTCCTTTCCGAGGATAACCGAAATTGAGTGTGTAAGAATGTGTTCTTACATGGTTTAACTCTCTCTCTCTCCTTTCAAGCATGAGTGAGCCGAAATTTGCATGAAGTATCATTTTTTGCTCATTTCTTCTAAGAAAATACTCCTCCAAAGTGTTTCTTCTCCTTTCCCACCAAAGGATCTTGTTAACCAAGTTGTGTAAGAAAAACAAGTGGTAGATCAAGTTGGTTGAGGATACAACAACAAGGAGAGTATAGATTGACAAAGGAAAGGATTCAAAAGGCAAGGCTTTGGATACAAGAAGAAGGAGAGGATAGCGCAACGAGGAATTAAAGCTGTAGCGAAGGAGTCGGTAATATCACTATCTTGCTTATGTTTATTAATATCCTGATACCATATCATGTGTAGATTGGCTGATTTGGATATATTGCTTCCGCTACAAATAAGATTTCTAAAAAGTTTTGAAATCTACCGGTTCTCCAAATATGGCATGCTTTCTTTTTATGATCCAACAATTAGTCAGGCTTAAGGTAACATTAAGGCAAGTCAAGCCTGATTGTGTGTTGGCTAATTTTAGAGTGAGGCCAGTGCTGAATGAAAAGGTTAAGGGATTGCAGAAGCAAGATGAGTATTTGAGCAGGCTCTGAGAAGAGATTAAAAGTGGTAAACCTTTTGAAATAGAGATAAGAGAAGATGGATTGATGGTGATAGGCAACAGATTGTGTATTCCAGATATGTTAGATCTGAAAGATGAGATTCTTGATGAGGTACACAATGCTTCTTATGCAATGCACCTAGGGAGTACAAGGATGTATTGAGATTCAAAAGAGCATTTCTAGTGGAAAGGAATGAAGAAAGATGTTGAGTATGTTAAAAGATTCTTAGTGTGCCAGCAAGTTAAGGCTAAACACCAGGCACCTTCAGGTAAGCTTAAACCTTTGTCTATTCCTAAATAGAAGTGCGAGAAGATTACGATGGATTTCTTGATGGGATTACCAAGCACCAGTAGGAAGCATGATACAATATGGGTGATTGTTGATAGGCTAACTAAGTCAGCACATTTCTTGTCAATTAGACAGACAAATTCTTTGAATGCTTTGGCCAAGAAATATGTGGATGAAATAATCAGACTTTATGGGATTCCAAACTCTATAGTTTCGGACAGAGATCCCAGGTTCACGTCCAGATTCTGGGAAAGCTTACAAAAGGCTTTAGGAACTAAGTTGCATTTTAGTACATCTTTCCATCCACAGACTGATGGATAATCAGAGAGGACAATACAGACATGTTGAGAGCTTGTGTAACATCCCGTTACCCATGCTAAGGCAAAAATAGTAAATGAGAGAAATTGCTGAGAAATTAGGAAATACATTTCATACTCATGAGTAATATGTCATCCACGTACACATGAATAGTAAAAAAAATTTGCACATGAAAATAATCGTACATGCATTCATTGACATTCCGGGTATAATTGGTTATAAATGTGATTGTTATTGAGAATTGTGGTTTGTTTGTATTGAAAAATGATTTGGAGAGTGGAATTGTTGATTTAGAATTTTTGGAGAATTTTAGGAAAATCTTCGAAAAATTTGGGGTAATTTCTGTGGACTAGGAAAAATGCCAAGTAACAAGAAAAATGATAAATGGTAGTAGAATTTACTGTCAAATGGTAATTGAAATTTTTATAAATGACTTTAGGACTTAATGACTTAACTTATTGAAAATTGAGAGACAATTGGAGACAAAATGGACTAGTTATTAAAGTGGACCAAATTGAACCATGGGGAAGTGCTCATGTAAGTCACGAATTTGTTAAATGAAAGACCATATTTTTTTGGTCTTTCACTTCTCCACTCAAGACATATGCTACATTTCTTCATCTTCTTAATTTCTTCTTCTCCTTCATGATTCTTAATTTCTTCTTGACTCACCCAAACCTCCATCAAGTTACATCATGCTTCCATCTTTCACTTTTTGCTCCCACCATATCATCTTCCTCATTGTCACAAGAAAACCCATCCCTACCATCCCAAGAAGATGAGGATCGTGTGATGCTTAGGAGCTAGGGTTGAGTGAGATTTTGAAGAGTTTGGAGCTAAGCCAAGTAAGTTATGCTTTAAATGTCATAGGTATGGTTAATTTAAGCTAGATTAATGAGTTAATTGAGAATTGATGACTTGGTTATGCAAGGTTTATGTATGTGTCGTGGGTGATGAAACATTTGTCTACATGTCTTGTCTTTGGATATGTAGCATAAGTAATAATTCATGTAATGGTATAGAGATATTTTGAGGTTGAATGATCATCAAAGTTGTGTTTGGATCAGTGTAGAAAATTGCTTATGAATGGGTAAATATATATGCTCTATTTTTGGTTAATTATAGATCATGAATTGCTTGTTATTGACTTATTGAGCTGAATTGGGTAGAAAATGATGAAGAAACTAAATGGAAGAGAAAATCTAGGTATAAGATGAATTAGATGTTAAATGTTGAAAGTTTGAAAATATGGAAAATGTTAGCAGAAAATTTTCCACTAATATGCCTCTGTATTTTAGCCATAACTTGTTCTATAGTTATCCAAATGAGTTGATTCTTGATTTGGATTAAACTATATACATATTACTATCTTTCTTATGAAGACATCGAATATAAATTCTGCTTTTAAGATTCTCAAATTTTGATGTGAAATGAGAACTGGATGCAGCAAAATCTTGGATGAATGCATATGTTTGTGTTCTATTTTAGGCGTTTATGAACAACTTGGGAATATGAATTGGGTATGGATGATGTTGAGCTAAGCTTAAGGTATACATGAAGTAGTCATCAACTTGAAATGATGAATTTTGAATACAGAGTGCTTGATACTTAGGAATAAGACGTGTTATGGAGAAAGGATAGAAATTTTGAATGATGAGATGTAATTGAATGTGGTGAATCATTTGAGTAGAGATTATAAGATTTAATGAAACTAAGTTGGTGTTTAAATTTATGTGAAGTGGTTTTGTACTAGAAGAGGTGAATTTGAGAAGATTATGGGTGTATATGATGTTAGAATGGATGTAGGAACAATTGGAGAGGCTTTGGAGGGAGTTTTGTGTAACATATGTCCATTAAATGGACATTAAGTCCGTTAAACAGACCTTCTCAGGTCTAAAAAGGCCTCTACACCAGTCCATGTCTGTTATACGGACCTTCTCCGGTCTGGAAAGCACCCCATGCCCGACAATGTCCGTTAAACGGACATAAACAGACATTCTCGGGACAGCTACAGTAAATCATGATTTTGACCCTTTTTCAGGCAAAATCTCATTTTGAGTTCTGTATTAAAGTTGTAAATCTCGACGTTCTCTTTCAAACTGTCCAAAAATGACATCAATCCAACATCGTTTATGAAAGTTATGGCAATCGCACCAAAATAGGTTCAATATGAATGAGGACATAAACATGGTTGATTCTTTTGGCTATAACTTCTTCATCCGACCTCCAAATGAAGCGATTCTTGAGCTAACATATTTCTAACACATTTCTCTACCTCTCCATAAATATTTGTAGCATTTTGAATTGAATTGAAACATATTGGTCAAATTAAAGTACGGGAACCTGTTGGAACAGCGTAAATAGGATTATTTTTACTGAGCACACTTCAATGTTTTGATTATATCTAGATCTATAGGATTTCAAACGATATGTTTTTATTTCTAATTAAACTAGAGAAATAGGGATACAATTCATATGAAAGAGTCGATTTATGATTTAGTCTCTAAGATGTTCAATTTCTTGATGGAAGTTGTACATAGTAAATTATTTTTGGAAAAGAGCAGTCTGAAAATGTTTGAGGTATATCTTCCAAAGTACTGAACCAAATTGAGTGATTTTGGTGTCAATAGAAACATAAGACATAGAGGAACACTTTTTCTAGAAGAGAGTATGACCAAATTGCATCAGTTTCACTTTCTAATTGAATGTGAACAGTAGATGCGAAAGTATGACTTGGGAAAAAATCGGAAGTGAGTCAATGAGAAATGAATTGTGAATTTAATGGTGTTAATGAGATATAAACCTAAGTATAAATTATACTTGGGTGAGTTTTGTTATGGGATTGATTTTGTGATGAGGCTAATGGATAAATACCCGAGATTGTCGTGAACATGCATTGTACCTATTTCATTGCATACATGTGCATTATTAAACACTTATAATTGCGCAAATTGTGATATGTGTATATTGCTTGTTATAGAGGAGCAATTGGAACGTCAACCTCTAGACGTTGCTGGAACTTCTAGGCATTAGCTTCGAGGGCAACTAGTGAGTAACCTAGACGGTTTCTCTCAATTATTGTTTGCTTAAATTATGCTCTGAATGACAAATGAATGTGAAATGAATGTGTTTGATTGTTTATTTCGGACAGAAGGTTCGATGATTATGAGTGTGGAATGTATATTGAAATGCTACTTGAATGTGAATGTAAATACTTGAGTGCTTTATAATGTGAGTGATTATGGTACATGCATTCCATTCATGAATGCACAATCAGATAATGGCAGTTGTGACTAGAGTAGCCACCGATCATAGCTTAAAGCTCAATGAGTGAAAAGAGCCTCGAGCTCAACAGTGATTAAGAGCCTAAGGCTCACTATGTATAATGAGCCTTGTATCCCCCAAGTGGATAAGGGATAGTTATTAATGAGCCCGCTATCTAAAATAGATACGGCACAGTTCAGGCACTCGGTCACAACAACGTAATAAATAGAAAGTGTCTCATGAGCATTTTATATGCATTTATATCAAGTATGTTTGATTGATTGAAATGCCGAAATTTCCTAAGCTGGAGTAAAAGTGTGATACATGATCTATTATGCAAAATTGTGAATTACATGTTATGTGAAATGGTGTGTTGCATGAATTGAGTGAACCATCGATGATGGTTGCCTCATTGAGTTCACAAAAACTCACCCAAAATTTATAATTATTTTTCAGGCTTGAAGAGTACCCCGTTAGACAAACGAGAGTATCAAATTAAGTCTTCCATAATTAGTGTAACTTGTGTATTCGAATATTTCTGTTTTGAAATAAATTTCCAAATCAGAGATGTTTGTATATGGTTTTTGCAATGTAATGAAATTTTGACAAGTATTTCGTATTTGTAACGGGCCCATCTGGCTATTGAAATTTATGATGATTGCATTGCTATGATTGAAAATGTCTATAAAATAAAGCCGGCCTAAATTGTTTACTGATTTTCGTGCATTTGATTGTATTAAAAAAATTATGTATTGAGTTTGACTGTTTCAGTGCGCTAGCATGCCACCCTCGCGGGGCACGAAGTCAGACATCACCCACGATGTCGGGTTCGAGTCCTACGGGAGTGGGGTGTTACATTTATGTGGTATCAAAGCCCAAAAGTACTATCTTATATAGGCATTTTTTTGAAATATGTGTCAAGTTACATGCATTTAAGTCATGTCATAGTAGACAATAATAGCTGATCCCCAGTCTATCATATTAGTCACACGCATGAGCATGTGTTAAGTGTTTAAGTTGATAGAAATAATGAGAAAAGTGATGATATGTCATAATGTGAGAAAATGGAGGTTGTAGATATGTAGAAATGAGAAATTGTATATGATTAGATATGACGGACAAAGATTTAACACAATGTATTGGTGAATGTATTATGGAATACGATGTTAATATTGTCCTGTGATGATATATCCTCGAATGTGAACTTAATATGAATGCATTGTTATGGATTGTTTGAGGAAAATAAGGATATAAGTAGAAATGATGAGACTAAAGTGTACAAGCCAGGTTAAAGGAAATAAAATTTTCTATGACCTTGAAAGGTTAGACTTGGACTTGAAATGAATGTCGGATAAATGTGATAAAAGTTATGATTTAGTGTTGAATTTCATGATGATTTTGTATCTATAATTTTGAATGGATTGAGGATATACATATAGAAGATGAAATAAATGACAATAGGAAAATGGGATAGAAATGAAGAAAAAAAAGCGGGAATAAAATAGTTAAAATGACCTTACAAGAGATGAATGATGTGTAGTATGGAGAAAGTTAGAAATGCGCATAAGTTAGGATTTTATGTATGAACGTGATTAAGGAAAAGATGATAAATCAAATGAGAGGAGTTAATGCACTCAAAATGATAGTTCAATTATTATGAAATGATGTAGCATTATAAGAGGTAAATTCTGGAAAATTGGAGTAGAATTGATGCTAGTAAGTGTGTTAATGTGAGGAAGGAAGTGCAGGGCACGATAATGGCCTAACAAAAACAGGTTTATGTCATGATCGTGTTGAGATACCCCAATTGTAGGCAGGAACAAAGATAGAAGTGTTGTCTAGAATCAATTGACATTCAAGTATCATTAGCAAATGTTATTAATTGGTTAATTGAAATAAATACATCTCTAGATAAGATGTAATGAATTTGGTGGTATATGCCAAGGTACTGCAGTAATGAATTTGCTTATTGCCTTATTGAGCCTTATTATAAAGTATGTTCTGATCATATAAGTTATGACATGAATTGATCTTATTAAGATATTATGAAAGGTTGAAATTGATCTTCTTAAGGTACTAAGAATGACTGATAAGTAATCATGGGAAATAGTTGATTGATAAGGATTTTATGAACAATATCGAGGATAGTACCAAGAAATCATTGAGATAGGGTCAAAAAAATCGGATGATTCAATTTAAGAATGACAAATGAAGGAACAATTCAGAAATGACTAATTAATGAGTCAAAAGTGAATATTAGAGTTACATCCCTAGTGGAGACTCAAGCATAAGAGGTAGAAAATGCTACTGAGAGTGTATGCATTTTTGTTGATATAAAGTATCTAATTGGGTGATTGGATTCTTGAAATTAAGGTGACATTAAGTATAAGAAATATAAGTTAGATCTGATGAATGTGTTACCAACACAGGAAATTAAGTTTTCAAATAGATCAAAATGTATGGAGAAAATAGTGTGAATGAGTGGGCAATAGAATAAATTCATGTGAAAATAAATAAAATAAAATAAAATGAATGGAGAAAATTATTCGAGAGAGATAAGACAATTGGGAAAAATTGAAAATAACATGAGATAATATTATCTCATTGAGGAACTAGCGACTTAAGGAATTACGAGAACTAATCAAGGGCATATGGAGTTTTGACAATATTTGTTTGAATTAACAATTCCCCCGACAGTATTATGGTATTGAAGATTAAAGTGATCCAAGTAAAATTATATCAATCAGTGGTTATGATCATAGATGGTATTTTGGGTGTATTCGAAAAGTAAAGAGAATATATTGAATACTAGAGGAAAAATATGTGAATCATATGAGTGATGGAGATTATGCAGTATATAACAAAGTTTCCCACTAGAGATTAAGATGCAATCTATTGCAATATTATAAAATGAGTTTGTGTACTTAGGGACAATTATAGCCTCATGAGCTAAATTTTGATACACTTGGAGACATTATATGTACAGAAACTTTTTTAATATATATATGAATATACAAATCAATAAAGAATGAGGTAATTATTGAGATTGAAAGGATTGTGCAAATGAGTACTTCCTAATAAAGCTAGTGTTGCAATCCAATGCATTGAATAGAAAATTCAATGGCAGAATATCACAAATTTGGATATTAAGGTTATCAAATCTAGTGCAATAAACAGTGTAAAATGTCGAGCTGATTTAGGGAAAAAAGGAAGTATTATTAGCTATTGAAATTTAAAATCAGTTTTGCATAAAAGGATTACCAAAGCCCAAAATTGAGGATTTAGAAATTGTGAATCTTATCTAGGAATTGAAAAAAAAAACGAATTCGACTTTTGAGTTAATGATACTTTGTGATTGAATTAAGACGTATGTGTACTCAATAAGGAGAATGTTAGAGAAAACTCAAGAAACAACTGAAGCTATATGTCCTAGTAGGAATACATCGAAAGAGCATTTGATGGCTAAGAATGTAGAACCAAGTAATTATATGTTTAAGTTACCAATAGTCTTGACTGTTGGAGACTTGCTTAAAGCTATCTTTCTGGAGTTCATAAGAAAATGAGATTAATGTACAGTTCAAATTGTCTACAGGCATATCAATCGTTATCTTGGAGATACCATTAGAATATTGTATAAGGTGTCATACGACAAAAAGGAGTCGTTCGCCCTTACGTTGAAATGAAGAGGGCCAAAAAAAACGGTTGAAGGCCAGAATTGATTCGAGATACTATGGATTAGTAAAATGAATCTGTAATAGGGGTTAAGTGATCCAAGATAATGACAAATGAGTTAAGTGGATCAACATCGAGGTTATGGAATATCGTGAGATAGACATAAGAGTTGAGCGTATTAACACTAAAGAGATGTAAAATAGCAAGCGAAAGATGAAATACTTCGAAGAGTATCACCTTTGCCAAGGTGCACTTAGATCGAGATAAAGGTGTAAATAGGGGAAACTAAGTTTGACATAAATTGATTCATATAAAACTATGGTGAGAATAGGACTATGGATTTATGAGTTAGTATTAACAATAAAAGATGTTTCGGATTCACACAGTGTTACATGGATATGGTTAGGAAGTATTGGTATGATCTGATATATGTGTTATTGAAACTGGAAGTGAAAATTTTAGTATTCTGAAACTCATGAAGGAAATAATTAAGAAAATGTGATATCAAAACAAAGGATTGAGAGACCTATTGAATCTATCAATTGTGGTCTTTAGGAAGAAAGTATTCGAGTGGTGAAGTTATATGGGAAACGGAGGAGCATATGAGATAATAGTACCCCTGCCTTATTCATTAATTAGAAATTAATTTTGAGGACGAAATTTCTTTTAAGGAGGGGAGAGTTGTAACATCCCGTTACCCACGCTAAGGCAAAAATAGTAAATGAGAGAAATTGCTGAGAAATTAGGAAATGCATTTCATGCTCATGCATAATATGTCATGCACGTACACATGAATAGTGAAAATTTTTTGCATATGAAAATAATCGTACATGCATTCATTGACATTCTGGGTATAATTGGTTACAAATGTGATTGTTATTGAGAATTATGGTTTGTTTGTATTGAAAATTGATTTGGAGAGTGTAATTGTTGATTTAAAATTTTTGGATAATTTTAGGAAAATCTTCGAAAAATTTGAGGTAATTTCTTTGGACTAGGAAAAATGTCAAGTGGCAAGACAAATGATAAACGGTAACAGAATTTACTATCAAATGGTAATGGAAATTTTAATAAATGACTTTAGGACTTAATGACTTAAGTGATTGAAAATTGAGAGACAATTGGAGTAGAAATTGGAGATAAAATGGACTAGTTGTTAAAGTGGACCAAATGGAACCATGGGGAAGTGACATGTGGCAAGTGACATGTGTCACCTGCCACACCTCATGTAAGTCACGAATTTGTTAAATGAAAGACCATATTTTTTTGTTCTTTCACTTCTCCACTCACGACATATGCTACATTTCTTCATCTTCTTCATTTCTTCTTCATTCTTCTTTTCCTTCATGATTCTTGACTCACCCAAACCTCCATCAAGTTAAATCATGCTTCCATCTTTCACTTGTTATTCCACCATATCATCTTCTTCATTGTCACAAGAAAGCCCATCCCTACCATCTCAAGAAGATGAGGATCGTGTGATGCTTGGGAGCTAGGGTTGAGTGAGATTTTGAAGAGTTTGGAGCTAAGCCAAGTAAGTTATGCTTTAAATGTCATGGGTATCGTTAATTTAAGGTAAATTGATTAGTAAATTGAGAATTGATGACTTGGTTATGCAATGTTTATGTATGTGTCGTGGGTGATGAAACATTTGTGTACATGTCTTGTTTTTGGATATGTAGGATGAGTAATAAATCATGTAATGGTATAGAGATGTTTTGAGGTTGAATGATCATCAAAGTGGTGTTTGGACGAGTGTAGAAAATTGCTTATGAATGGGTAAATATATATGCTCTGTTTTTGGTTAATTATAGATCATGAATTGTTTGTTATTGATTTTTTGAGTTGAATTGGGTAGAAAATGATGAGGAAACGAAATGGAAGAGAAAATGTAGGTATAAGATGAATTAGATGTTAAATGTTGAAAGTTTGAAAATCTGGAAAATGTTAGCAGAAAAATTACCACTAATATGCTTCTGTAATTTAACCATAACTTGTTCTATAGTTATTCAAATGAGTTGATTCTTGATTTGGATTAAACTAGCAACATATGACTATCTTTCTTATGAAGACATCAAATATAAATTCTGCTTTTAAGAGTCTCAAATTTTGATGTGAAAATGAGAACTGGATACAGCAAAATCATGGATGAATGCATATGTTTGTGATCTATTTTGGGTGTTTATGAACAACTAGGGAATATGAATTGGGTATGGATGATGTTGAGCTAAGCTTGAGGTATACATGAAGTAGTCATCAACTTGAAATGATGAATTTTGAATATGAAGTGCTTGATACTTAGGAATAAGATATGTTATGAAAAAAGGATAGAAATTTTGAATGATGAGATGTAGTTAAATGTGGTGAATCATTTGAGTAGAGATTAGAAGATTTAATGAAACAAAGTTGGTGTTTAAATTGATATGAAGTGGTTTTGTACTAGAAGAGGTGAATTTGAGAAGATTATGGGTGTATATGATGTTAGAATCGATTTAGGAACCATTGGAGAGGCTTTGGAGGGAGTTTTGTGTAACATATGTCTGTTAAACGGACATTAAGTCCATTAAACGAACCTTCTTGGGTCTAAAAAGGCCCCTAGACCAGTCCATGTTCGTTAAATGGACCTTCTTGGGTCTAGAAAGCACCCCAAGCCCGACAATGTCTGTTAAACGGACATAAACGGACATTCTCGGGACAGCTACAGTAAATTGTGATTTTAACCCTTTTTAAGGAAAAATCTCATTTTTCATTCTTTATAAAAGTTGTAGATCTCGAAGCCCTCTTTCAAACTGTCTAAACACGACATCAATCCGAAATCTTTTGTGAAAGTTATGGCAATTGCGCCAAAATAGGTTCAATATGATTGAGGACATAAACATGGTTGATTCTTTTGGCCATAACTTCTTCATCCGACCTCCAAATGAAGTGATTCTTGAAACAACAGATTTCTAACAAATTTTTCTACCTATCTTTAAAAATGTTTAGCATTCTGAATTAAATTGCAACATATTGGTCAAATGAAAATGTGGTAATTTGATGGAACAGTGTAAATAGGATTATTTTTACTGAGCATACTTCAGTGTTTTGATTATATCTAGATCTATAGGATTTTAAATGATTTGATTTTTATTTCGGAGTAAAATAGAGAAATAGGGCTACAATTCATTTGAAAGAGTCGAATTATGATTCAGTCCCTAAGATGTTCAATTTCTAGATGGAAGTTGTACATAGTGAACTGTTTTTGGAAAAGAGCAGTCTGAAAATGTTTGAGGTATATCTTGCAAAGTACTGAACCAAATTGAGTGATTTTGATGTCAACAGAAACATAAGATATAGAGGAACACTTTTTATAGAAGAGAGTATGACCAAATTACATCAGTTTTGTAGGTATAACTCGACTTGTGCATATGATGTAACTCGAGTTATGCTTATACAGTACCATAACTCGACTTGTGTCTCCTGTAAGTCGAGTTATCCATGACATAACTCGACTTGTACTTATGTAACTCGAGTTATGTGGTCCTGTATGGATGTTAGATTAGTGCCCTAAAGGCAACCCCCTTTAGCACATTTTGTTCATAGTCATGTACAGACATTATGAATAAATAAAGAAAGG
>JAOSBM010000006.1:2674724-2687733 GCA_027568955.1 Erythroxylum tenue
ACCAATATGGACTATTTTGCAATTTTTAAAAATTTTAGGGACTATTTCATAAATTTAAAAAATATCCCGAAACGGTATCCGGTACCAACCGGTACCGGTACCGTTCCGTTCCAGAGCCCAATCCGATACCGAGCCCGATACGGTATTCATAACATTGGTATGGACTGTGTACCTCACTTGGCAATTTTGTTGCCCTTCATCTCTAAACGGGAGCATATCGTACTCTGTTCCAAGGAGGCGCCTAAACATTTTTACCCGTTCAATTTATTGCAAAAAGTGGATGGATGAGTTTGAGAACAGAAATAAATAGAACAGTGAGAATGAATGGATGAGTTTGAGAACAAGAAAAAATAGAAGATCAGTTCGCGTTCTACAAACAGACGAATATTTATTAGAGTTATCAGTTCAGCGGAGATGAAGAGTTCACAAACTCATGGACACCACTTCATAGATCCATTCGCAAATAAGTAAATTAACATGGTCAAGCTGTTTGTTATGTATTGAAAATAATTTCTTTTAAAACAGTAAGTTAAAAGCCCAACCAAAGCAGTACAAGACAAGACTAGAAGGCTATGGCGCTCCATTTCGTAATGATAATGTTCGCGTAGGTCTCGACCGTCTGCACCTTTTCTCGTCCTTACCACTTGATTCTTGTAATTTAATACAGTTTAATTGGAGAAGGAAAGTGCCGTTTTATAGTGGTTGCCGTCTCTTAAAGGTACAAGAGAAATTGATTCGGTAGATCAAATATAGATTTAATCTTTAAATTTTTTTTAAAGATATTCGCTTGAAATTAATGCAAAAGACTATACATTAAAATTTCCTTCTCCACAATAAATGTGATTTGCATCAATCATACCGCCCAACAATAAATTGGCTGTCTTAAATTATTGCCTGCTCACTAATAATTTCAAGGTTGCGTATCCAATGCAAAGACCATATGCAGCATAACATACCACGAATCTTGAGATACTATCTTATTGTGTTGTATTGGACGATTTAATCTTTCAAAGACACACGTTGATAAAAGATTGTGTCATATTGACCAGAAAAAGAACTAAGGGTGGTTATTAATGCATAGTAATAGAATGAAATAGAATATAATATTATTCTTTCATTTAGGAGGTGAATTTATAATAGAATGAAATTGAATAGGATGAAAAGAAGGAGGGGTTTCACATTACATCTAATTCCATCCTAAACAGTAAAAATATATAACCTCCGAATGATAAACAACATTTTACTATATTACGTAATAAATCCTTCTTTTAAACAATATTTAACTATATTATATTACAAATCATACCAGCTTTCTCAAACAACAATTTTTTAATATTACATCCATTTACATTCCATTTCATTATAAATCATTCTATTCTATTAAAAACTTTACATCCAACTAAACATAACCTAAGGGAAATTCCCTGATCTCATTTTTCCTTGCAACGAAGCTCACAAAAAACGCCAACATTACTCATCGTCTAGGAAATAAGATCTTGGAAACAATTCCAACTTCAATGATCTTAAACCTAATCAGATCTGAGGCATTTAGAAACTTTTGGACGGTTTGAGAACCAAAAATACCATATTTTAAGGTCTTGGGAGGAACTTACTTTACCCCATCATTTCAATGGGCATAGGTTTACGCGACATGTTGTAATAAACCGAAAAAAGAAAAGCAGATTTCCCGTAAGGGGAATAACAATATATATCACCATCATAAATTTATTTAAACATAAATGGTTGATACGAAAATATTTATAGATTTTTTCATATATTCAGCTCTACCATTTGACAGTGGTCGGAGAATGTGTTGTTAAGATAAGTGTTATGATATTTTTGACATTATTTGTAATTGGACAATTTTAATTATTTAAGGAAAATTATTAAGATGAGTATTCTATCTTATATGGGACTATTTGAAGATGAAGTTTATTTGAGATAAAAATACTAATCATGATATGATTTAATTGAAATAAAATCACCATATTTTAACTAAGATAAGATACAATTTTTTTGGTGATTTTTGAACTCTACTTGACATCCTATTTAGGTAGTTTTCATCTATCTAAGGTAGCTGATTTTTTGGTTATATTATCTACATTGGACAATTGTTTTTCTTTGTCTGTTGCGTGAATCTTTTGGGCTGAATTGTGTGGAAAAAATGACTACGATATGATGACTTGGTAGCTATAATTTCAGTGATCTTGAACTATTTTTGGTGGCTAATTTTGATGTGATTTTGTCCAGATTGTGAGCTACATTTTTTTCCAAGGGTTGCGTGACTTTCTAGGTTGTTGATTATTGCGTTTTGCTTGAAAACCTCCAGGTGCTTTTGGTGTGGTTACAGTTCTTTGTTTATGATGTTTTGCTGATGAAACATTTATTGATTTGAGGTGTTTTGGCTACTGTGCGTGGGATATCTCAGGGACATTATTGAAGGTTCATAGTAGATTTCTTGGCAGATAAATTTCCTTTCTTTCATTGAAAAAGTTACATTGTTAGGGGAGTTGTTTTTCTTATCTCAAGTGTCTTTGTTTATGTCCTTTATTGTTTCAGTCACTTGGGTTTCTATATTCTCTTCTTTTTATTATCGTACATTGTTGAGAAAATCCTCTATTGAGGTTAGCACGAGGTGATCGTGTTATTAGAAATGATTTACTTTCATGGATTGTGAGGATGAGAGATAGTGTCAAGGGTTGGGTGAGTCAGCTCTATAATGCCTTGAGTAAAACTATTGTTGTTCCTTAGTGAAGGTGATTAAACTAGGTGAGGGTCCTGCAGGTATATGCAAGGTGTTCCGAATTGCGTTACTAAATCTCGGGTGTTGATTTGTTAATTTTGGTTTAATTTTTATATTTCATTTATGCTAGAAGATTTATAGTTGTTGGCTCAGTTGCTTTATATCAAGCAACTACAGATACAATTCAAAACAACTGCGGCTGAACTATAATTTTTGCAAAACTACATCCTTTCGGATTTTCAATTGGCATCAAAATACAGTTTATTAAATCAGAACTTGGTACATCAAGTTGGTGTAGATCCGTATTTCGCAGTTATGACTACTAGAGAAAGGACATTAATAACCAGGCCACCGTTATTAAATGGTTCAAATTATCTTGCTTGGAAATCAAGAATAAAAGTATTTATTCAAGCACAAGGAACCAAAAAATGGACTTCGGTGCTGAATGGCTAGTCATATCCAATGACGATTAATGAAAAGAATGAAGTGGTACCTAAAGATCCATTTGAATGGACAATGGATAAAGAAGAGGAAGCACTTGATAACTCTCTAGCAATATGTGCAATTTTCAGTGTTGTAGATGATGGATGTTTCAGTATGATATTAGCTTGTGAATCAACAAAAGAAGCATGTGATACATTACAAACATTACATGAGGGATCAAAAATGGTGATAGCTTCAAAACTTTAAATGTTGGCTACCAGATTTGAAGAGCTTAAAATGGAGGAAAGTGAAACTATCATAGACTTTCATAAGCAGCTGTGTGATATTGCCAATCAAGCACATCAACTTGGGAAGAAGTATTCAAATATGAAACTTGTCAAAAAAAAATTGAGATCATTGCCTCCTAGATTCATACAAAAAATTGCATCTATTGAAGAAGACCATGACATTAATGAGTTATCTTTGCATAAGGTAATTAGGATTCTCACAAACTTTGGGATGAACTTGTTGAGAGATAAGCGTGAAAGAACAAAGGGTTGGCTTTGCAAGTTGAAGTTCTTAATCTGTAAATGATTCAGGAGACGACTATGAAGAAATGATGATGTGGTGTTGCTAATAAGAAATTTCAACAAGTGGCTAAAGAAGGTGAAGAAAGATAGACCTGAGTTTAGATATAATCGTGGGAGTTCTTCCAACAATTACTTCAAACAACAAGCAAAAACAAAGAATACACAATGTTATGAGTGTCAAGTTTTCATACATATGCAAGCAAAATGTGCTAACACTCTTAAAAGGAGAAAAGGGAAGTCGTGCACTAGCACTTGGAATAAAAATGAATTTGAAAGTAAGTAGAACAGTGAAGAAGAAATTGTGAGTAATAATGTTGCGTTGGTTTCTTTAAACAGCAAAAGATTAGATGCTTCCTTAGTAGCAACCAGTGAAGAAACTAATGATGAAAACTTAGATGAATCAGTCCAGAATTGCAAAAACAACGTTGATGAATTAGCCCAGAATTTTATTTTAGATTATTATAGTGATGATAGCGATTTAGAATACAAAATGGAGGATATTTGCAAAGATTATGAGTTAATGTATGCAAAATGGGTGGAAAAGTGTAAGAAGAATAAGAAACTAAAGAAGGAAAATTCTACCATAAAAATATCATTTAAGATCTTGAGAAGAAGTTGTTATCTACAATAGATGAAGCTGGTTAATACCGAAAAGGGAATAAGGATGTTAAATGGAGGTACCGAAAAACTAAAACAATTGTTGGAAATTGATACGATCAAAGGAGACCTTTAAGGTGTTGGTTACAAAGGTGAATGTTCTAAGTTGAATAATGAGTAAAATGGTGATGCTAGATTTGTCAAATAAGCAAGATAAAGTAAGCAAGGAGAAATACCAAAAAGAAGCTGAAAGTTCATGCCTACATATCACTTTTATGGTATAAAGGGTCACATAAGGCCAGATTGCTACAAGTTGTTACAAATGTTGTTTCAAAGGGCTCAAAACAGAAAATCCTGACAATCTTTGAAGAATTTTCAACAACAGCCAATGTTACCAAACCAAACTTGGGTTAGAAAAAATCGGCTTCACACATCAGAACAGACACACAAGGGAGTTAATACTAGAAATTGTCCATATCTATAGTTAGTTGTTATTGGAAAAGAAATTGGTTAGACAAATAACCAGTTAGTTGCTTCGGAGGAAGAAACCAACCGGATTGTTGATGATAGAAGGCAAGGTTTGAATTTTTTTCGAGGGGTACAGGGATTGTGGGCTTTACATTTTTGAAGTATATTGATGTTGTTTATTTAAAAAAAAACAAAAAAAGGGCTCGAAGGAGTTAACGTCTAGACATTTTGAGTTTTTTATTTATGGGTTTTCTAAGGTTTAGGTGATTGGTGTATGTTTGGCTTTTTTTCTCTACTTGCTAAAAAGTAGATTTGATGTGAAAATAAGGCTCTACTAGATGATTTGAGAATTCTACTTTTGGATTTTGATTTACGAAGTTATGTCAAGAAAATGTTGACGTTTGGTTAGAGACCTGTATGAAGATTTGCGTTTTTCAAGTTTTATCTTGGTTTCTCTCTACGTCGTGGGCTGTATGAGCTTGGACAATATGATTTAATATGGTTTAGGTGAGGAGGAGATTGATTAAGTTTGATTATGATTCATTGAATGCATTTTTGGGGTTTGTGAATTTAATCGATTTTATACAGATGACTTTGATATGAGTAATGATATGTTGGCTAGTGTTTTGACTAGTGGTAAATTGTCATTTTGGCATGCTTATAATTATTCTGCTACACCTACTGTTGATTTTTATTCCTTCTTATTCGCGAAGATTAATCGCATTAAAGGCAATCTTACTTTTTGACATCTTTTTGTCCTAAGGGGGAGAATGGATGATGTAGTGATTGTGGTTGTTTTTGTTAACTTTGGATTATTGTTTATTCAGATATTTTCCAATTGCTTATGTGAACTTGATGAATTTATTGTTATGTGAACTTGGATGTTATTTGGAACTCTAGGTTCAATTAAGGGGGAGTTCCTATATGTTATATGGAATTGATGTTGTGTATCCAATTATCTTCTTAAGAGGGAGTTTCACTATGTGACAAATAATGTCAAAAAGGGGGAGATTGTTAAGATATGTTTTATGATATTTGGGCATTATTTGTAATTGAAAAACTTTAATTATTTGAGGAAATTTATTAAGATGAGTATTCTACCTTATGTGGGACTCTTTGAAGATAAGGTTTATTTAAGATAAAAATCTTAGTCATGATAGGATTTAATTGAAATCGAATCACCATATCTTGACTAAGATAAGATGTAGATTTTTGGTAATTTTTGAACTCTACTTGACAACCTATTTAGGTAGTTTTCATCTATCTGAGGCAACTGATTTTTTGGTTATATTGTATATATTGGACAATAGTTTTTTATCTACCTATTGCATGAATTTTCTGGGCTGAATTGTGTGGGAAAACGACTACAACATTATGACTTGCAGCTGTAATTTCGATGATCTTGAAATATTTTTAGTGGCTGATTTTGTTGTGATTCTGTCTAGATTGTCTGCTACATTTTCTCCAAGGGTTGCTTGATTTTCTAGGTTATCGATTATTGTGTTTTGCATGAAAACCTCCAGGTGTTTTTAGGGTGGTTGCAGCTCTTTGTTTATGATGTTTCACTAATGAAACATTTGTTGATTTTAAGTGTTTTGTTACTGCTGTGCGTGGGATATCTCAATGACATTATCGAAAGTTCACAGCAGATTTCTTAGTGGACAACTTCCTGTTCTTCCGTTGAAAAAGCTACATTGTTAGGGGAGTTTTTTTTAATCTCAAGTGTCTTTGTTTATCTCCTTTATTGTTTCAATCACTTGAGTTGTTTTATTCTCTTCTTTTTATTATAGTATATTGTTGAGAAAATCCTATGTTGAGGTTAGCACAAGGTGATCATATTATTGGGAGCGATTTACTTTTACAGGTTGTGAGGACGAGAGATAGTGTCAAAGGTTGAGTGAGTCGACTCTGTAATATCTTAAGTAAAACTATTGTTGTTCCTTGGTGAAAGTGATTAAGCTGGGTGAGGCCCCTACAGAGATAAACAAAGTGTGCCGAACTACGTCACCAAATCTCGGGTGTTGATTTGTTTATTTTGCATTTAATTTTTCTATTTTTGTTTGTACTAGAAAATTTTACAGTTGCTGACGCAATTGCTTTATATCAAGCAACCATAGATACAATTTAAAGCAATTGTGGCTGAACTAGAATTTTTGTGAAATTACATTCAGCTTTCATATGCGTAGGAGTCTCTTTTGCCCTTTTGGTTACACAACTAGCACTTGCCAAATTGCTACAAAGGTTCAACTTTTCCACGTCATTAGGTGAACCGGTTGATATGAGCGAGAAATTGGATTAACTAATGTCAAAGCAACACCACTTGAAAATTTACTAGTAATACAAGACGTCGGGTTTGAAAATATGCCTAATACGAAAATGATTTGCCATTAGCCTCAAAGTGAGAAAATGATGATAAAGTATAATAGTATCAGGGTGTATGAGAGAAAAAAAGGTGAGAAATGATAAACCAGAAGCTCTTGGTATTCAATTATCAGGAAGGAAATAAATACATATTGTAACAAACTATGACCTGTCTATGGACAATTGTATATATTACAGGACAATAGTATAGGTTGTCAAAATAGAATTATGTTATTCCTTTCATCACTATTGTCCACCACTTGTCTTGAATTTTCTGTTTCTCTAACATTCCCCCTCAAATTGAACTTCCTCTGAAGTTTCAGTTTATTTCTCAAATATTGGTATTGCTGAAAAGAGATAACCATGGTAAATATATATGCTAGTTGTTTAGATGAAGGTATATATTCCATACTGATTTCTCTATTGTTGACCATGTCACGGATGGAATGAACATTGACTTCAATGTGTTTGGATTTACTGTGCAAGATTGGATTATGAGAGAGAGATATAGCACTTTTGTTATCACACCATAGAGTTATTGTTTTTTGTGTACTGATTTTTAATTCCTTCATGAGTGATTTGAACCATATCATTTATGCACATCCTTGGGAAAGTGTTCGATATTCACTTTCAATGCTGTATCGTGATACACCTTCCTGCTTCTTACAGCTCCAAGCAACTAGATTGTTATTAAACATGATTAGATAGCCTCCTGTAGATTTTCTGTCCTCTGGATCAGTAGCCCAATCAACATCTGTAAAACTATGTAATCCTGACTCCTTTTTAGCAATGTATCATAATCCTAGTTCATATATTCCTTTTAAATATTGTAGGATACGTTTTACTCCTTGAAAATGGTTTTCTAAAGGTGATTGCATGAACTTACTTAGCTTGTTTACCACGTTTGTAATATCTGGACGTGTAATTGTGGCATATTGGAGATTGCCAATGACACTTTTGTAAATGGTTGAGTTTTGCATTAGTTTTCCTCCTTCTTTCACAAACTTGTGGCTTGTGATCATTGGCGTTAGGCACGGTTTAGAGTTGAACATATGTGTCTGCTTCAAGATGTCCAGAATGTACCTTGTTTGTGAGATATGTAAAGACCCTTCTGTGCGATCAACTTCAATCCCCATAAAATAGGAAAGTTCAACAAGGTCTTTAAATGTGAACCTAGACTTTAATCTTGAAATGATCTGCTTAATGAGAGTGATATTATTTCCAGCAACAACGACGTCATCAACATAGATGAGAAGGATGACAATTCTGTTTTCTTTATAATGGTAGAACATGGACGTATCACATTTTGAATTTACAAACTTCCATTCCAACAAGGCTTCCTTGAGTTTTTGGAACTAGGCATGTGGTGCTTGTTTCAGGCCATAGATGGCTTTGTGCAAGTGACAAATAAGATTTGGAAGTGATTTGTCTTGGAAACCATCAGGTTGTACCATAAATACTTCTTCATTGAGTTCACCGTTTAAAAAGGCATTGTATATGTCGATTTGTCTGAGGCTCCAATCCATTGTCCCAACAAGACTAAGGACAAAATTACAGTGTTGAATTTTACCACAGGACTAAAGGTTTCAAAGTAATTTACTCCTGCAGTTTAGATAAACCCCTTTACCACAAGTCTAGCCTTATGTCTTGATACAGTTCCATCTGAGGTCATCTTCACTTTAAAAACCCATTTGCATGCAACAATTTTCTTGTTACTCTATTTAGGTACCAACGACCATGTCCTGTTTTTCATGAGAGCTTGATGTTCCTTTTGCATGGATGCCTTACACTCAGGTTTGGATAAGGCTTCTTCAACTGTTGTGGGAACCAAAGTTTTGTTGATATTGTCACTATTTTAGATGAGGTATGTTTTCGGTTTAAATATCCTATCCTAAATAGTTATCATCCCGGGGCGGTGGATTACCGATAACATTATCATCGCTCAAGAGGTGGTACATTTGATGTGGACTAAGAAGCGTCGGAAAGGTTTCCTCGCCTTAAAGGTCGATCTGGAAAAAGCGTATGATCGGCTTCGTTGGCCTTTTATTCAGGACACACTCATCGCGATTGGGCTTCCGACGAACCTTATCAGAGTCATTATGAATTGTGTCACGACAGTTTCCTTCCAAATTGCCTGGCAGGGCACAGTTTTGGCCCCTCCCTTGGTATCCAGCAAGGCGACCCGCTTTTCCCGTATCTGTTTGTCCATTGCATGGAGTGCCTAGGACACCTTATTTCGCAAGAAGTACAAAGTGGGAAATGGAAGCCCGTCACGCTTAGCCACACTGAGCCTCCTATTTTCCATCTTTTCTTTGCTGACGACCTGATCCTCTTTGCTGAGGCCACCGACGACCAGACCCATGTCATTGCCTGGACTTTAGAGACCTTTTGTTTAGCCTCAGGCCAGAAAGTTAACACCACAAAGACCAGGCTGTTTCTTTCCAAGAATGTGTCTAGGGAGACTGCGAGGCACCTCAGCCACGGTCTTCGGATTAGCTGTAAGGCTAATCTGGGGTTGTACTTGGGCGTCCCTTTGCTCCATGAGCGCACCTCTAGAAGTACCTATCAATATATACTGGACGCGGCTCAAACCAAGCTCGCGGGCTGGCGGGCACATTTGCTGTCCCTCGCTGGTCGGGTTACCTTGGCCCAGTCCGTCATCTCAGCCTTACCTATTTTTACGATGCAGACGGTCCGCCTCTCTCGTCAACTCTGTGATGACCTCGAAAAGCTCATGCGTGATTTCATCTGGGATTCGTCTGTCTCTCAGCGAAAACTGCACCTTATTAACTGGGAGTCTATCTGTAAGCCCAAGTCTGCCGGGGGCTTGGGTCTCAAACGCCTTCGGGCCACCAACGACGCGATGCTTGCCAAACTTGGCTGGGCCTTATTAACTAACCCCCACCCTTTGTGGACTAGGGTCCTCCGGGGTAAGTATCGGTTCGATCCCTAGTATCTGCCGCAGACCATCAATCGGCCCGGGGCCTCCGCAGTCTGGCGGGGCCTTTCGTACTCCTGGCCTCTTGTTCGTCAGGGCAGCCGATGGATTCTGGGAAATGGTCACCGAATTTTCTTCTGGCTCGATCACTGGGTGGCAGAGTGGGACTCGCTTCTCCCACTGGCGACTACGGACATCCCGGACACCCTCCGATTCGCTATAATGGCCGAACTAACTAATCGGTGGGGTAATTGGCTATTGAATGAGTTCCAACATTACTTTCCGTTCTCCGTCTGCCTGGCTTTGGCGGCTCTCTGCCCGTCTGTTGGGGCGGCGGAGGAGGATACGTTGATCGAGGGCCCCACCTCCCATGGGCGTTTTACTGTCCCGTCAGCGTATGACTTACTGGAAAACCTGCCTTTGGATAACCACCACCGGTTGTGGGAGATTATCTGGAAATGGGTTGGGCCTCAGCGGATCCGATCCTTTCTATGGCTGTTGGCGTGGCGTAAACTTCTGACCAATCAGCGGCACGTTGCTCACCACATCGCCACGGATAGCATTTGTCATTTTTGAGGGTAGGAAGAATCTTCGTTGCATGTGGTCCGTGATTGTTCCGAGTTCAAACCTTTTGGCGGCAGTTTCCCCTGGAGGTGATTGATCTGGTCTTCTTCCGGCTCAATGAGCGGCTTTGGCTCGAGTCTAATATTCTTAACCGCTCATCTGTCCATCAGTTTGAGTGGACTTCTATTTTTGGTGTGGCGTGTTGGTTTCTGTGGTCATGGCAGAATAAAAGTCTTTTCGAGCTGGATTTTTTTTGGTCATCCGATGGTCATCGCACGGTTCTCGATTATGTGGCATGGGTTACTAGAGCTCAGCTGGTGGAGCATCGTGTCTTCACGAACCTACCCCAGCATGTGGGGAGTCTTGTGAGCTGGACTAAGCCAATGGCGGGCTGGGTGAAGCTAAACACGGATGGAGCTGTCAAATCTGGCAACACACAGGCCTCGACCGGTGGTTTACTTCGAGACGGGCACGAAAATTGGTGTGACGGCTTCCAACTTCGACTGGGGCAGTGTACCCCCGTCTTTGCCGAGCTACACGGGCTCCGCTCCGGACTCACGTTGGCTTGGGACTTGGGTTATCGTCGCCTACTCGCTGAAGTCGATTCGTTAGAGGTAATTAACATCCTCTCTTCTTCCCCGTGGGTCCTAACTGATGATTTTTCTTTGGTTGCAGATATCCATGGGCTTTTACTACGGGGTTGGGAGGTCCACCTTCAACATTTCTTGCGTGAGGGCAACCAGTGTGCCGATCAGCTGGCGGTTTGCGCCGTTGTCTTACCTCCCGGACTGCACATTCTCTTGGATCCTCCAGTGGTGTTGGATTTTGAATTTCCTTTCTATTGCTTAATTGGTTAATTGTGTTTGTTTAATGGTTCAATTTTTTTTATTTTAGAATTGTACCATTAATTAGAAGTTGGGCTTTAAGAATTAGAATTGGGAATTAAGTGAAGAATTAGAGTTAAGTTAGAATGTAGTTAGAATTGAACTAAGTTAGGTTAAGTGGATGGAAAGGGGGGTTAAAAGCCAACCAAGGGGTAAAATGGGAAAGGTCTAGTAAGTGAAGGGTAAAATGGGAAAAGAAGAAGGAAATAAGAGGGAAAAATTAGAAGGAAGAAGAGAAGAAGTCGTGGAAGGAGAGAGGGAGAGAGAGAGATCGTGAAAGAGAGAAGAAAAAGAAGAGAAGAAAGAAGAAAAATCCAAGGGAAAGGAAAAAAATTCGTGGAAGGGAAGAGAAATCAAGGTTTTAAGGTAAGCTTCCATCTTCTTCTTGCTCCAAATGGAAGGGAATGAGTGGTTGTTGTGAGTGAGAAAATCTAGAGAGAGAAAATGAGGTTGTGTTGAGATTGAAGAAGATGATGATGAAATCTATAGCGTTTTGAGGTTTCTAAGCTAGGTTGGAAGTTTTCTAACCTATTTGATTCATGGGTAGGTTAGATTAAGGTCGATTAGGGTTTTGTGTTGATTAGGAGAAATTTTGGAGATTTTCCATTAATTTGAAATTAATGGAAATTTATTTGTGTTTTAGGCAACCAAGAGCCTATCCAAGGACAAGGGGAAGAAAGCCATTGATTTGTGGAAATTTTCAAGTTATAAGGTGGGTAATTTATTTATAGTTGTTGTGTGAAATGAGCAAATGCATGATGTGTGGATTAAATGACTTGTATTAATTGTTGATATTTCATTATGATGTATACTTGTATGACAAAACACTTGAATTGTGTTATGACATGTTATGCATTGTCAAATGCTTGACATTTTGATGCCATTGAATGAAGTCATGGCATTTTAAACATTCGATTTTGATTATGTGCTTTGTTTGGGCGAGAGATGACCGTTTCGAGTCACGTGCACGTTGACGCCAAAGCCTTATCCCGGCTGCCCTCTTGTGGCCCACGAGATCTGAAAATGGACTCGTTTCGTTCACGATGCAAACTTCGGTTTCATCGTTTTGTTCACGGAACCCTCAAGCCATTGTATTGTGCATTGCATTTGTTGTTTACGTGTGCCTTGAGTTGAATTACATACAATATGTGATGATGAATCGAATTGTGAAATGTTAATTGCTTTGGAAGTGTAGAATTGTCATTGTTATAACTTTATGCCTATACATGCTTGTATGTATATGGATTTGTTGATTGTGTGGCTCAAAGCCAATGGCTATAAATATTTTAGCCACTGAGCTGTGAAGCTCAACCTGTTTTTCCACTCCTCAGGTGCAGATCAAGAAGACCGGTAAATTCTTGCGAGCATTTGGACGAATCCGAGAGGGATTTAGCTTTTGCATTAGAATTGTAGCTAGATTTTGATAGCTTTACAAGCATAT
>JAOSBM010000006.1:2848000-2858332 GCA_027568955.1 Erythroxylum tenue
TAATGATATATTTTGTATAAAGTAATATATATTTTAAATTTAATTACTTAGTAAATTATGTAAATAAATCAAATTGTGATAAATACATAAAAGGGATATATTAAAAAGAAAATAGACAAGTTATCTTTTTACAACTTTTGGTGTATAAATAGTAACATACTAAATTTGATATATTATTATTCATTGTACTATTTTGGTGTTAAATTTTGATGTCTTCCTTTAACTGAATTCATTGCACCAAAATACCAAATGCTGTTAAATTTTGATGTCTTTCTTAGAATGAAATTGAAATTTTGGTTCCTTCGTTAAAGATGCCAGAACGAGGTTTTAGATTTATCTTATCATCACACAATCACACATTTCTGTGATGATAGTTTCATTTCTTTTTGGTACATGGAAAAGCAGTCATGATACAATTTACAGTGCCAATATTATGCAGAATCATTCCCTTTCCAACAACTCTCTGATATCAAATTTGTGATTTGATTTTGAATTATTAATTAAAGATTATCTTCAAATTTTATAGCTTAATTTAATAAATTATTAGGAATTTAAATAAAATTTAAATTTTACTTTTTAAATTTTGATCCCTTACACTTAATTTAATAATTTGTTAAGAGTTTCAATACTTCTTAAGGACTATCTTTAAATTTTGTAGCTTTTGGAACCGTTTATAAATATGATATACTATGTTGCCTAAATTAATATATTATTATATAATTCAAGAATTTATTCAATTACATATTTAAAATTATTTAATGATAATCCTTTGTATAAGCGTACTTACCTGTTTAATCTCATTGTACTGATAGACTCGTGGAACCTTTCCTCTTCAACACATAGTATTCACTTCAACAAGATTTAATTCCTCTCTTTTTATAACTTAATATTGATACAACTACAATCTACAAAAACATAGGAACTGATCATCAGCTCTATGGGTCATTACAACATAATTCAACCATGTCTTGATGGATCTTCTTCTTCATTTCTCTAAGACTATATATAGTAATGGAATAAGATAAGCTCCAGAAGCTGGATAATTAAGGGTATAAACTCATCCATTCAATACCAAATATTGTTTTACTTATGAAGTAGTACACAAACAGACAGAATAACTCAAATCTACATGCATGTATTGAACAGGCCACTTTAGGCTAGGTTTTAGCTGATCTTAATTGGGCTTGAAAAATTTCAACTTTAGTCCACTGTTCACCATACTCCATATGCCTCCAATAGAAAAGGCCAAGCTAAATGCAACGCCAAGCCACCCCAGGATCCAGTTGAAGTACCAGTTGAAGCTGTACCTGCTGGGTTTCTTTATAAGTACCCACATAAAGCAAGGGTAAGCAAATGTGACTGGAAGAGTGAGTCCTCCTAAGAGCCCTGCAAGACTGGACAGGAAAGGGAGGGCAATTCCTATGAAGAAAGAGATAAACCCGTAGAAAACCCGAAAACCAGACCGAACCCATATCGAGCATGGCCGGTTGGTTCTGGTTGTGTAGCTGGCTTCAAAGCTGTCAAATACAGGCATGGAATATATTTGGAAGCTGCTCAGGCAGTTGAACACAACTAGAAGAAAAGTTAATGCAAGAAGTCCTCGGGGAATATCGTGACTGTGGAACCCATACAAGGCACCAAGAATACCTCCTGAAGGCATCTACAACAACAAGTGAAGAGATCATAGTAAATCAAAAAGAATGAGAAAAGCTTAATCCTTTACCAATCAATGTTCAACATCTTCAAACCATGTTATAGGCAATAACAGACAGTTGTCCCTAACTTTTTCCTATCATCTTCAAGTAGAAAATGGTAAAGTTATAACAAGTTAAGTAAACCCTCTTATTTGTAACTAAATTATGACGAGTTAGCAGACTTGATATAGTAATAAATTAAAATTTTGTTGCAACAGTGATTGTAGAGGCATTTCAAGAACTTACAAGGTTTCCATATGCCCAATAGCCTCCTACAGCAACCGGGAACAAGCACAATGCAATGAAAAAGTAGGCAATTTTGGCTCCTTTCCACATGGGCACATGAGCTGGGTGCTTAAAGGTAGATGGCATAGTTGCCTAAAGTGCACAAATAAAAACCTTTGCATTAAGCAACACTGAAAGAAACACATTCAAGTGTGAATAGATAGTAATGCAAGATGTTCCAAAGTTCACACCTGAATCTCCAGAGCTAGATTGTGGCCCCTGAAAGCAAAAGCTACGATTCCAAGTGCGTTCAATACTGAGAAGACAGTAGCAGTAGAGGATGGCAAAGACATGGGTTCATATGAGATTGAAGGTGGTCTTTGTTGGCTAACAGAGAGCACCCATACCATGGTGCAGTAGGTGATAGCTGTTATGGCACCGATAAGTGACAGTCCTGCTATTGAGTTAAGGTTTGGGAGCTGAGATAGAACAATGCATAGGGAAGTGAACACAAGGTACCACTCTACTGTTGTCAGGGGATTCGATGAACACAGAGGTCCACAAACTATTTGGAAGAATAGTTTCATGGTCTCCCCTCCTATTAATATCAAAGCAGTTGCTGTTCCAGCAGATAGATAAACAGTTGGGAAGAGAGCCAGCCAAAGTCCTAATTTTTCTCCTGTAAAAGAGTAGGGATCATACCAACACTTTGAAGTGTCAAATCACAGGAAATTACTTTTATCATTATCGAAAATGTTCCTTGATACATAATGTTTAAAGGACTTTGTCAATTTCTGATTCTATGATTTTTTGTTAGTTGAAGGAAGACATAATAATAGAGGTCTAATTCCTTTGAATGAATTACTCAGTGTTTGGGATGTATTCTCACCAAATGCAGCCTGTGCAAGCTCCACATATCTGTTGTACCGCTTTCCAGGAACTGCTTCATGAAGCTGAACCAAAACCCACAACGTATAAAGTTGCCAGCAGTAAGCAATGGTCAAAGACAGGATGCCCCAACTCCTGCAAAAACCACAGAATTTGGGTGTTGTGTTTACCATTTGCTGAATTGTAAAAGAATTTCCAATATCTTAATCCAACAGAATAGGTATTGTTTTCCATTCTTCAGTCTTAAGTTTTCTTCCACAGCAATGGAAACATCCCTCTTATACATAAAGAAGAGGTCTCATAGTTCATGACATCCCGACGTTAATCGACCTTTTGATGGTTATCACTTTCCTCTCTTTTTCTTCTTTTGTATCTTCCTATCCTAGGGAAGACCAAACCATGATAAAGAGAAGGGAAAAGGAAAAACAGAGGATTGAGTTCTGTGACAGAGATTCAACAAAAAAAAATTTCTGCTTTCCAAGAAAATCCGTGGCCCAATTTGTCAACAATTGCGAGTTTCAATGAGAATAAACAAAGGCTTCACGATAGTACCATCACAACTACCGTAGAAAATTATCACACCCCAAATTTATGAGACATTTTTAGGAAGCATATGGTCAGAGTCAAAACATATCACATGGCATGTCCAGCTTCATGTCAGAACCAAAAGATTTAGACAAATCTGGCATTTTAATCGTTTGATTGCTCATACATCAATCGGTACATGGATTGCGGTCGGACATGCGAATTAATGTTCATGCATTTCAAAAGCTGTAGAAGAAACAAAAAACTGGCAAAAGTGTGATTCTGAGTTGCCAGCTAAAGTCATGAAGATGTCCATGAATCTATCGCCAACGAGGAAAAAGGCAACACTAAAGCATTTAGTCAATTACAAGGCAGCCCTCTATATAAAGTGAAAGCAGAAAAACCAAGGGCCCCAACTAAAGGAGTATCCTCTTTGGTACATATAATTGACCTTTTGGATAATAAAGGCAAAAGATGTAACAGCTAGTGCAGAGCATGCTTCTGCTCTGCTTCTTCTTCTTCTATTTCTAAGCAAATTTAAGATAATCCTTACTTTGAGTTGATGGGAAAGGTCATTGGATAGACCCTACATTCCCTAAAGCTACACTCCCAGTCAAAACTCTTCTTTTCTTTATAACACAAAGACGTCATTTTCTTTTGTGGTGAAATTAGTATCTTTGAATTGCTTTGAACAAGAGAAGTGCGATGGGTTTTTGGTGCCGGGCTCAAAATTCAATATTGCTTCGCATGTTTAAAAAGAGTCGAACATATATATTCTTTTGCATGGTACAGTAAAAAGGGACCATCAAATACATTACATAGGAATTCGAAGCAAATGGAACAGACAACAAAATCCCTATGTCATCATGTTAGAAGATACCATACAACTTTAGAAACTAGGATATTTGGAGATAACAAAAAGAAGAGAAACTATGATGTTTTCTGAGGCTAGAATATGAGAGCTAAATTTGATAATCTCTGAACATGAACATGTAAGAACAGAATGGATTTATTAGCTCATCATATTTTGTTTTATAATACTGTATTTGACTAAATCAGAGGCTCAAATATCAAACAAAATGCATTTGAATGAAGTAGAAAAGTAACAGACATTAAATGAAGTAGCAAATGGTTACCACTTACCAGCCAAGGAATGCGAAGGCAACAGGCAAAACGAGAGCTTGGAACCCGATACCAGCGTTGAGGTTGTGAAACGCAGCGTAGTGAGCATTGCCATTGCGAGACTCGGTGATGGGAAGCCAAGCATCTTGTGGGTTGAGCTTAGTGAGATGGCCAACTTCCTCTAAGTAACCCTTCATGTTTATCAATACCCTCTTCATTGGTGTCCCAATGGGGCTCAAAAACCTCGGCGATATGAACGAAGTTGGCGTCCAAGCCGTCGACGACTTCGCCTCCTTCGAAGCTGGTCTCGGAGATCTTTGGCCAGAAGGTGTTAGTACCTCCGGCGTCGAAGCACGTGGGGATGCTGGAATGGATATGAGCTCCGTCTCTGGCCTCTCCTCCATTGCTCTAACCTCTTTTTCCTTGTCACTCTCCGAGTATGCTGAAGCTAAATAATGGGATAAAATGAGAGGACTTTGTTTTTTTTTTTCCTTCCTGGTTTGTTGCTTTTCGCTTTGACAGTGAAACGGAGGGGATGGGTCTTTAATGAGAGCTGAAGAGGAATGTGGACAATGTTAGTGGATGAACCAGTAAGCATGAAAGTTTGCACATTACGATCACGACCGTTGATTTCACTTTAACAGGGGGGCCACAATGGGATTGTGAGTGAATGGTGGTGATGCGTGCCTCTGTCTCCTCCGACGAGAAAAAAGAAAACTTCTGAGAACCCAAAATCAGGCTCGACGATACTTTTTGGGATATGATATTGATTGATGGTTCTAGTACATGTGTGTCGTGTGTGTGCGAGATGGTGTGACTGTGGGGTTGAGTGGGGCGGATGGTTATCGTGACGTGGTAGGTCAAAGAGTCCGTCAATCATTTCATTTTCAATTATTAATATTATTTTTTTCGAGTGGGTCCGCGCTCTGGTTCCGGAATTTCCGGCTGTCCGAAAATGGATTTGAAGCTTTCGAGTCATTGGTTCAATGCTCGGCGCGTCGCCGTCACAAGGGATGAAGTTTAACCTCATTAAAGCCGAAAGGTTCCTCTTTTATTTATTTAAGAATATCTATAAAGTGGGTTTTGGCTACTAGTACATGAAATATTGTTTACATTCCGAAAGAAATAGGAATAGGTTAAATAATTGTTAATATGAATAATTTAATTTCATTTTTGTAATTAAACTAAATAAATTTAATTAATAATTATTAGTATATATAATTAAATTTAAAATATCTTTAAATTATATAAATTTTAAATAAATTTTAATTTAATAGTTAAAGTATATTTAAAATAAATATTAATTTATAAACAAAAAAATATTTGAAAAATCATTTATTCAATAAAATAAAATACTTAAGAGATTAAAATAATGTATTTAATTAAAAATAATGTATCTTTAAGTTTTATCTAATATGTAATTATTATCAATGATAAAAATATTTTTATATTGACATTAATAATCAAACATGTGTTTATTTTTATTTTAAAAATTAGAAAAATTAAAAATTAAAAATTACAGCAGAAAAATAGAAGTAGAACCAAACTCTCCTAAATTTTCTTGGAGTTCAATTATTTTTTTAATATTTGAAATTTGGGAAGAATAACAAATGAATTATAATGTTAAATTAATAATAAAAAATAAAATGTTTAAATAATCAAGTAATTATTTGACATATAATTATGTATAGAGAATGTTTGATAATTTAAAAAGTTAAAGGGAAAATGAAAAAGAGAGTATTTAATAATAATAAAAAAAGAAATCGGAGCATATTAGAAGATGAGAGTGAGTAAGACGCGCTTTGGGTGGTGTGTTGTATAAAATCTTTGGAAAGGTCCTACAAGGGCATGGATGAGTGTGGCAGTAACTTTCAAAGAGATGGGAACAGACGGAATAGGTTAAAATGTCACGTTTACCCGACACGACCACGTGCAAAAACCTCTCGCGTGCGATGATTGACCAAAGTTGAACCGTTAGTGTTACGACAAAGCCACTGATTAAACCCCAAACAGCATGCTGGGCATGGATAATGTCTTACATCATTTTCGATTATTACTCTTGTCTCTGTGGAGAAAGAAATCAAGTTTTGTTAAATGGATCATAATGAAACTTTATTCCCTGAAGCAAACTTAGGAGCATATCCGAGATAGGGTTTCAGTAGCCGAAAGTTGAATCGTTTCCTTCCTGGTTTATGTATGTCGCCGATAAGTTGATGATAAAAGCACTCGTGCCGTGTTTTCTGCAAAATGCCCCGCCCGCTTCCAACAGCTCATGCATAGAACTTGAAGATATGAAATCCATTATCATAACTATAAACGGTCGAACCGAGTTAGGGTTGACGTCGTTGATAATTAATTTATTAATCATCTTTTTAGATTGCTTCTAAATACTTTGTTCCAAACTGTACAGTGAGGAAAGAAGCGAATATCAATTATACTTCTTGTTCTTAACTTAATCTTAAAAGAATTCCTATCAGCTATAGCCTGTAGGGCATCACAATCTATTGGTATTGAGTATTGAGAATACAGAATGCAGTCTTATAACGTTTTTCAAGATGAATACCCGGTTGTCAAAATCCTGCCTTCAAATTAAACTTTGAAAATATTACAGCTTCCTTGACTAGTTTGCCTAATAGTGTGAAGCGTGTTCTATCAAACAAAATAAAAAATCTTGTAGAAGTCACTCACGTAAGAAATCGTGGTTTAGTATCACATATTGTTGGGGATGACATTGGGCCGGTTGGGCTTAGACCTAGCCCAAAACTCCATTGGACTCGAGGCTGACGGTGCAATATAACAATAATAAAAGTTTTTGTCTAAGAATGACGGCCTTTGCCTTCTATTAAGGAAAATATGCAATTGATCTTGTGAAGGCCATGTTCAGGGTCGTGTCTGAAAATTGATAAATAGTATTTGTTTTAAGGATGCAAAGGTCACGTCGCTACTGTTCGCTTGTTGTTCCGGTCAACGTTAGCTGAGCCAGATCGATTCCGTCATCTTGGATGCCGGTGAGAAGGTTTTAACAGAAAAGGAAAACAATTGTCATACATGTTATGAATATGGGTTCTGTGTGTCGAAAGGACGAAACTTGGAATTGGGTCTTTGTGCTAGCCTTACAGCGAGATGACACGCTCATGACGTTCATTTTTTTCTTACTTTTTCCTGTTACCAGGTTTCGTACTGTCTTTAGACAGTCTCAGGTTTCCGATACAGTCATATAAAAAGCTCGTCCTACCTTGCTGCTTGCTGGTGGGTAGAATGAAGGTTATATGACAGAGCTTGCCACACGCTCATGACGTTCATTTTTATTTTACTTTATGTTACCAGGTTTCGTACTTCTTTAGACAGCCTCAGGTTTCTGATACAGATGTAAAAATCTCCTACTACCTTGCTGGTGGGTAGAATGAAGGTTATATTTCTTTGGGAGATTGTAGAATTTAATAACTTTTATTATAAAAAAATTTATCAATTTATTAATTAATCGGTAAGGTTTTTTAAATTAATAAATTTTTATAAAATAAAATTAATTAATTAATTTGTATTTAATAATCTTTTTTAATTAAACATCAAAATTTTCAATAAGTAAGATAACATCCTTCAATCATTTTTTAATTTTTTTAATTTTATTTAATCTATAGTCAGTTTTATCATGGTCTAATATTTGTTGGACCTTTTAAATCTTAAACCTCTTGTCTTATCAATTTAATTTCTGGTCCGATTTTTAAAACATTTTGTTAGGTTAAGGGAGACCGAAAATTAACGACAAAATTCAATAATTCTAATCTCATCATTGGTTAAAGTTCAAAAAATTATATTTCATGATTTATTTGTAAATCGATTATTTAAAATTAAATCGAATAAGTCCTCGTAATAGTTAACAACCTTAGAAAATAACTAAAATAAATACTTATATTTTTAAACATTTCAGGGTTCAATTTTATGAACAAGGCGCTTACATCATGTTTTTGTCGGAAGCTTGATAAGCTCCGAATAAAATTTGAAAAATATTCACTCAAAAAATATTTTCTTCTTTTTCTCAACGGCTACAATTCTATTTTTTCTTCCTCACACGTTGCACACATCTTTTTTCACACAATGAGCTAGTGCACCTTTTTTTATTTCACTTCATTCATCAAGTACAACAATAGATGAGAGCAAACCTTTATGCTATTGCACATTTTTTTATTTCACTTCATTCATAAAGTACAGTAGATGAGAGCTAACCTTTATAGGCATCCTAAACTGACATTTGACAATTAGTAAATAATGTCTCTCATATGTGTCCTAAATATAATAAATTAATACTAAAACTTTGACACCTCCTAATACATGTGTATTGAATAAACAAAACAACACTCAAACTTTGACACCTACAATTCTAAACTATTAAGCAAATTTTAGGAGCCTCACAAGTTAATCTCTAAATGTCCAAAAAAGAGAGATTGCTTTCTAACATTTCCCCTCAAACTCGACTTCGCATACCAAGCTTTTCTCTAAATCTGCGGAACATTTCATTATTTAATGGTTTTGTAAAAATATCTGCCAGTTAATCTCCTGTTCTACAAAACACCAATTTTACAATTTTGTTTTTCACTTGCTCCCAAATAAAATGACATTTTATTTGTTTGCTTCGACTGTGTGCCCCTGAATTTTTTCCAAGTGAAATGGAAAACTTGTTGACAACATATATTCTTGTCGGGCATTTTTATGCATGATCCAACTCACTTAAAATATATCTCAACCACACTGCTTTACATGGACTTGCTGTTGCAGCTAAATACTTAGCCTCCCATATTGAGAGGGCAACCGTTTGTTGCTTCTTTGATGACCATGAAAATACTGCTTACCCAATATGAAAGGCATAACCAGAAGTGCTTTTTCTATCATCCATTTCCACTATAATCACTATCTGAATAACCAATTAATTTCGAATTTTGAGAATGTGTATAGAATAAGCCTTGGTCAATTGTACCTTTAATATATCTCAAAATTCTTTTTGTTGCATCAAAGTGATCTTGTTTGGGCTTCTCCATATGTCTTCTGACTAGTCCAACTACATACATAATATCTAGTCTTGTGTAGGTCAGATACCTTAAACTCCCAACCAAACTCTTGAATAATTTTAGATCTATAGATTTTTTGTCTAAATCAATTCTTAACTTCATGCTTGCTTCGACAGGCGTGGCTATCGGCTTGCAATCTTTCATTTTGAACATCTTTAAGACTTTATCTGCATACTTAACTTGAGAAATGAAAATTCCTTCTCCTGTTTGTTTCACTTCGACTCCAAGGAAGTAGGTCATTTCACCAATATCAGTCATCTCAAAGTCTTTAGTTATGGCTTTCTTAAAATCATCAAATATACCTGGATTATTTCCTGTGAAAATAATGTCATCCACATATAAGCACACGATCATGATATCTCTTTGATTATTTTTCTTCGTGTACAACGCATGCTCATACGGGCTTTTCACAAATTCGTTCTTTTGAAAGTACTCATCAATTCTTGTATTCCAAGCCCTCGGAGCTTGCTTCAATTCATAAAGAGTTTTCTTCAGTTGATAGACTTTGTCTTCCTGACCTTTTTTAACATATCCAGGTGGTTGTTCAATAAAAACTTCTTCTTCTAAGTAGCCATTCAGAAAAGCTGACTTCACATCCATCTGGTAAATCTTCCATTTATTTTGTGCTAAAAGTGCTATGAGAAGTCTGATTGTATCAATTCTTGCAAATGGAGCAAATACTTCTTCTTAATCAATTCCATATTCTGTTTATAGCCTTTCGCGGCTAATCTTGCCTTTTATTTTTCCACCTTTCCTTCTTGATTGGTTTTTGTCTTATATACCCACTTGACTCCAATTGGTTTATGTCCTTTTGG
>JAOSBM010000006.1:2859690-2875574 GCA_027568955.1 Erythroxylum tenue
CGAACAATATATATATATATATATATATATAAGCACCGTTATTCATCCATCATATTCTATATATATATATATATATATATACATTATTCATCCATCATATTCTATATGCTCCGTAGTGGTTTCATTTACTCACTGAAGTCGATGAATTAATCTCTACCTAAGTCTAACTCTAGGTATTAATTAGTCCAAACAAGTCTCACAATCTATACTTCACAATAAGCACTCCCGTCTTAATATGCGTAAAATAAATTATATAATCTCACACAACACTCAAATTATTAATATTTTCTTTTCGACACTTTAAAATATAATTTACATACATGATAATAATTATATGTCAACAAATATATAATTTTACACTCACACAAAGCACTTTTTAGCCAGCATCAATGTGAACTTGTAAGTTAATGCATGACACCTAAAGTATCTCTGAATTCTTAACCCCACTGTTGGACTCAGCTTCATGTTTGTCTTCTTCTTGAGTCATATCTACCTTCTTGTACCTGTACCACGATGCACACACCAAGTATAATCCGAAGTTTACTAAGCTTATTCCCGCTAGCAACCAGTAGAAGTAATTCAGTTTGTCCCTATTCAAGTTGTTGCTGGCCAACCAACCGCCGCTAACTTTGTTGACCACCTGCACCACAACCGAACTCAAGAAGTACCCAATTGCCACTGTGCACCAGGAGATTGCCGTGCTCAAGGACTTCATTCCTGCAGAGCTCTCTGAGTAGAAAAATTCTAGCAGTCCAACAAGAGTGAACATATCAGCAGCTCCAAAGATACCGTACTGGAAACCCAGCCAAAACACAGTCATAGGCAAAGGTTTCACAGAGTCAACCATGTCGTGTTCGATAGCCATACGTTTGCGGCGAGTTTCCACAACTCCAGCAATTGCCATTGAGATAGCTGAGAGGACTAGACCCACTCCGACACGCTGAAGGTGTCGGATTCCGGAGGGAATTCCAGTGAATTTTCGAGCAATTGGAACAAAGACTTGGTCGTACAAGGGGATTAGCACTGCCATGAAAAGTAGGGGAATAACAGTAAGCGATGGTCCTGGCACTTTAAAGCCAAGAATACGAGGGTCCAGGGTGGTGGCTTGTTGGATTGAGAAAGTCTGGAGTTGAGCTAGACACGTGTTCATGAAGACTGTGCTAAGTATAATTGGTAGCATCCGGATCAGGATTTTTGTTTCTTCAACCTGAGAAACTGTACATACCCTCCAAGGTGTAGATGCACCATTAGGATTCACGATAGCTGCTCTGTCCAAGAATCTGGGAGTTGCAACAATCGAACAGTGAATTCATGTTTCATACAAGGCGTAAAAAAGCGATCACTTGGCTGCAGCAATCACTGGAATTCTATAATACCTGAACTGGTCAGTTCTCTGAAGAATTTCATCTTGTGCCCCTGATTCTTTGTCATAAACTTCATACAATCCTTCAGCTGAATCTGGGATTGGAAGTCTCCTATTTAGAAAAGCTGCAACAAAAACCTGCAAATGCAATTTCCGATTTACCATGAACTCCAATTTCCTTAATGCCTGCACTCTGAGAAGTGTGCGTAACAACTTGTAAATGTACTAATTATACCTGTGCAAAGCGAAGGGGCTTCCCCTGGGCACATTGTGTTGGTAAACAGACTTCCCCATGCAGAGGAAGATAATGCCAATTAAGACAGCAACGACGGAAAGACCGAACGCCCATTGCCAGCCCTGATTGGCGCTTATCCAAACAACGACTGTGACTCCAATAATAGCACCAGCTGTGATACTAAACAGCAACCAGTTGAAAAATCTGGAAAGTTTAAAAGCCTCCTTTGGGTCCTTGTCATTAAATTGGTCAGCTCCCAAAGAGGGCAAAGCAGCTTTAAGCCCACCGGTGCCTAGTGCCATGAGGTAGAGACCTGCGAAAAGAACTGCAACTTGGGTTTCATTTGCAGCCTCACATCGATACCTCTGATCTGGTTGAACACCTTTGCATGGTATTGGTCTTAGTTGTTTGAAATATGCTTGAATTGCCAGGAGTGCATATCCCTGGAAATGTTGGAATCAAGTCTTATCTCACCATAATAGACTCAACTAAAAATCATATAAAAATGAAAACTCAAGAACAGGGAATTTTGTCTCCGTAGAATTATCATCATCACCTAAATTCTGATCAGTGAACCAAATGTTTGTACCGATCCAACATTTGACACTTGGAGGGTAACATATGTTGCAATAAATTAGGACATACAACGACTACATGTTCGTCCATTATTGTGATCGAGAATCAGTAATCAATAAATTAATACTTAAATAAGTTATGGTTAGCAACTTCCAAAGTCAACGATGTAATACCTCCGTCCATGCATGATTTCGATTATTCGCACATGCACCGGAAAAGGTGAAATGTCATACTATCAATCAATAGTTCCGTCCAAAGATTAATTAGTCAAAATACGAAATATTAAATTATATATATGTATATGTTGGTATTGATTCTGATGAACGGTGATTATAAAAGAATACCAACAACTCTATGCTGCCAAAGATGACGCAAGTCTTGAATCTAGACAAGTAGGTGTCTGAGATGAACCCTCCAAAGATTGCGAGTAAAAATGCAGTCCCCATTAAGTTGGTAAGAGTAGTGGCCGACTTTGTCAAGCTGAAGTTCATGTAATCATAGAAATAAGTTACGAGGCTCACAGCATTGGAGACGAAGGCCATGTTCTCCAGCCCCGTCATAACTGCGTCAACAATATTCAACACTTATTATCAGCACAGGATCATGAACACAGAAACATTAACAGAAAAAAATTTTTTTCAAAAACCTACAAGCTCTTAAGAGCACTTGAAACTGAATAATTACCATAAACAAAAAGCGTAGCTCTAGTTCCTCCACGCCTCCTTCCTTCAACGGATCCTGTTTTAACATCTTTCTTCTCGATCTCCTGGTCAGTGAAAAGATATAAACTTTGTCAGCTAACAGATGCATTTGATCACCTCTGACAATATAAATATATACATTGTGAAACATGCACGAGAAGGTCAAAGAAGTTGGGAAAAGAGTCATTCATCATCAGTTCCTGCGGGGATGAACAAACAATAAAGATGGAAATATCTTTGAAAGACCGTTGAAAATTCAACAAGGAACTCACCATTTTTGTTGCAAACTTCCTTTCTTTTGGTGATGATGACATGGAGATGGAAATACAACAGCTCTTGCTGTCTTATTGTTTTAACAGACAGATTCAAACCTATATATAAAAGAAGCAAATCCTACTTCATGACAAGTAGAACAGAAAGGAATCAGAAGGACATCCAGTGAAATGGAAAACTTTGTGGGTGGATTTTGCATTCTTATCGTATCTCTTCCATCGCCCTGTCACTTTCTCTCTTCGGAAGCCGGGGCCAAGTCAGAGGGAGAGGCAAACTATACATGCGTGCCTTAGCACTGTTTGAGTTCCTAATCTATCTTATTCTAGATCCTCTGTTTAATATTATTTTGTCTTATTTTATCTCATAAAATTTTAATCATTTATTTTGCGGGATCTACTCGAGACCCATGCAAAACTTACATAAATAAATGGTTGAAATTTATTGAATACAATAAGACACCATAATATTAGACAGAAGATCTGAATTCTCTTATTACCGTGGCACTATTAGTTGTTAATCTTATTGCTTTAGCACTTCTATTAGTTTTTAATCTTACTGCCTTCCCATTATTGGCTTCTCGTTACTTCCTATGATTGGTAATAACGACTCATATAGTTTAATGCAAGTGTATGTTAAAAATGGTGTAGAGAAAGAGTGGCTTGGCATTAATTAGAAAGAGTAGAAGACATGCAATGCAATTAGCTTCAAAATGATAAAATATTTCTTAATAAATAATAATATAAAGTGAATTAAGTATTTATGTACCAATTTATTTAGGCATAATAAATCATAACATTATAAAATTTTAAGTTTTAAAAATTTTCGATTAAGTGTTTAAACTTTTAAAAATTAAATAATTACGTCAAAAGGTTATTTATGTTAATAATTAAATGTTAACATAATTATTTAATTTTGATGCGCTAATACTTGTATTTAATTGAGCTTTCGTATCCTAAAAGATATACCAATCGCACCTTATTTTATCATCACTCGCTTGCAAAGCGTGCTTCAATACTCAATAGGCCTCTTTAAGTATACGTTGGCTTAATAATAAACTATAATCCGAATCGGATTATGCAAGTATCCACACTAAGAGTTCAGATCCTCTGTTCAGTTTTATGGTGTCTTATTGTGTCCAGTGAATCTCAGTCATTCATTTATACGGACTTCACGTTAATTTATATGGGACTTATACGGGACCTGTATAAATTAATGACTGAGATTCACTGGACACAATAAGACACCATAAAATTGGACAGAGGATCTTGTTCCCCACACTAGATGAATGTCTTAACCAGTAGTTTTGAAGTAATATATCTTTGTATATATCTACAATTTCAATAATTATTTTTAAGTACCAATATAATTTCTACTGAGTATTTTTCTTGTTGTTGTTATCGTGTCTTTATCTATTTATTGCGAGGTTACCTGAAAAGCTTATGGAATTCTAGTCCTCTAGTCCCTTAACAAGCTTAAAGAACGTATTATTTCAATTATTGGTGAGCATTTGTTGTAGTTAGATACCTAATTTCATTCTGACTCCGATAGAATCTTCATACGTATGTTTACTATGCTAGTTGGTTTTGTAGGAAACAAAAGTCAAGAAAATATAAATAGATATTCTATGAATAAAGTATACAAAAAATAAAATATCAATACTTGGAGAGTATTTTCAACGATCATAAGAAATGATAATAATAACAATAATGAGGTAGAATAAAAAATATCAAGTTGAAGTAAAAAAATTAAAATAAAAGTATATGCTTGATTTTAAATTTTTATTGAAGCAAATTAACAATTCAACCATAGACAGAACTATATGGGACTTAGTGGTACACTGGACCCCTCAAATTTAAAAAATTAAATATTTTTTATTTTTAATAGATATATATATATACATATACGGATGGAGTTATTTGGAGTTGAGTGGTGCACTGGACCTTTCAAGATTTAAAAAATTAAATATTTGAACTCTCTAATCTTAAATTTTTGACTCCGTCACTAATTCAACCGTATATAATTTATGAATTTTGTACTATGGGTCCACAAATAACGGACAAATTCTGCAAATAATAATGGTAATCATTGAAATGTCAAGAAGCAAACAGAAACGTTCAGATAAAATAGGAGGAAGGAAAAACGAGTTCAGATCCTCTGTCCAGTTTTTATGGTGTCTTATTGTGTCCAGTGAATCTCAGCCATTAATTTATGTGGGTCCCACGTAAATAAACGTGGAATCCACATAAATTAATGGCTGAGATTTACTGGACACAATAAGACACCATAAAATTGGACAGAAAATTTTGTCTCAGGAAAAACAAGCACGACATGGCTTGGAAGGTTAATCAAATGGACTCGAGTGTCATTTTGTCCTTGTTCTTGAATCCAGCTTTCATATATATACTAGAAAAAGGGGATGCTAGTTCTCTTTCGCTAGGCCAAGTGAAAGGTTCTCAAATTTGTTTGTCATGACGTGGTCGGAGCCTGTACATGTGAAAATCTCAACTTTCCTTCCAATAACCAACTAGGCTTGTTCAATACGAAGTCAAGGAGGGAGGCTGCCTCTTTAGGTGTTATGAAACTCTCCGTTAGACTTTGTAATTCACTCAACCATTGTTGTATGTTTCTTCCTCCAATAATACATTCTTAGTTTATGCCGTACAACTAATTAGTTTAATTGTAATTTAGTAGCAATTATTTAAAAATATTATTTATTTTGTACAAATTTAGATGTATACGATAAAGTCTATGAGATAATTATATGGCACAAATGAAATTATAATAAGATTATAATTATGAGATTCATATTGCATTTATGTATTCTTTTTGAATTGTTTATAATTTATATTATATTAAGATTGGACAATAATAAAACGTTAAAAAACTAATATATTTTATACTTTTTCTTACAAGGAAAATAGTTGATCTCATATGTTAAATGATGTATAAGTGATTATTTGATTTGAAGTCTCAAATTTTATCTTGTATAGGAATTATTATGTTTTGATACTATGTATGACCTAATTAATCATGTGTCGTTCAATCACTAGTCATTGGATGTAGCATGAACTATATAAAGGTAGTTGAGTGATCAAAATATGATTAATCACTTTAAAGTAATTAAGGAGAATGTTTTGTTATTTTCGATTAGTATTGATTTAAAATATCCTTTGTCAAGGTTTAATGACGTTTTGTAAATAGTTTACAAATGTCCTTAATTAAATCAATAGCAAATGACAAAGAATTAATATAATTAGACTCAAAATAAATTAGATGTTAATTCCATGCTTTATGTTTAATTGAAACATTATATAATAAAATGATTGAATTATGAACGGAAAGGTTAGTGAAAACTACTTTAACATTTTTAAATATTTGGATGGTCATGATATGTTGCTAGAAATCAGACTTTATCTATAATTATAAATTGTTTAATTGGAGAATTAAAGATAAATTAAAAAGAGTTTTAATTTTGTTAATTCTAATTATGAATTGCAAAGTTTTCATAAATTTTATGATTAAATATGAGATATTTAATAAATAAGGATCAATATGATTTAATTCAATTAGATTCAATTATAATTTAATTGAAATTAAAATTTAATTTCAATTAATTACTGAAATATCTAAAACTCTTAATAAATATGTTTAAACTTTAATGAAGTTAGCACTTCTTACTTAACTCTCTCTGTAAGAGTTACAAAGTTCTCTCAATCTGTTATGTGGATATCGCCAGAAGCAGTGCCGGCCCTGGGCAGGGGCAGGCAGGGCACCTGCCTAGGGCCCATCATAAAAAGGGGCCCCATGGCTCCCATCTTGTACTAAATGTGCTTCATTATTCTACTTCTTTGCAACTTTTTCTTCCTTTCTTGCTTTTTCTTCCTTTGTTGGGCTATTGTCATTACCGAAGACATAAGAGTATTAAATGTAGTAATAAATATAGATAAGAACGTTGGTGGAAATCGTTGGTGAGGCTGTTAATATTTTCATTTTTTAAGAGTAATAAACGTAAGCAACTTCCAAGATTCAACGTTCACTTTTTATACTTATAAATAATTTTGAAATATTTTGGTGTATTTTTATCTTCTATTTTTTTATTTTCATCATTATATGTATTTAAGGTATTCCAATTAAAAAAAATTAGCAGCAAAAAAATTTTTAGATTTTGTTTTTTGAGTTCTGAGTATAATATAAAGGTAAAGTTTATGATTTTTAATGTATTTTAGCTTATTAAATATTTGAATATGTTATAATTAATTTGTAATTTGTCATTAACTTGGACATTATATTAGCTTATTTCTTAAGTATGTTAATTTCTTGTATTTTTAGAAATTAGTGTCTCTTTATCATTAAAATTTGATCTTTGTTTTTTATTTTTAATATTAGACATTAAATTTTGCTATTTATTTTTTTCCTCTATCATAAATATAATACCATTTATATATCTTTGTGATATATTGTGAAGCTATTAGAGTTTGATTGTACCTGCATACTTTTTCCAATTTCATACAAGTGCTTTTGCTCTTTTTCTAATCTAAGTGTTATAATTGGTTTATATTATGTTGCCTAAAAAACATTTGTCTGAAAGTGAAAAAAGGAAAAAAAAAAAAGAACAATCATGTAAACTTATAAATTGAATCATTTATGTTTTATAAAAACAAGTAAACTTAAGAATATTGTCAATTTATTGGGTTTTTTTTTTAAATTTCGCCCAGGGCCTAAAAAACCATAGGAACGGCCCTGGCTAAAAGTCAGACACTTGTGCAACTAGTGGTTGAGAAAGATCAATTTCAGAAATGATTTGAGGGATACAACAAGATTATGATCAAAGGAAGGCATGATTTGAGGGATCACCTTTCGTTGAAGCAAAACAAAATGATGTGGTGGCATCCCATGCTAGGAGAATCAAAGGAAGGCATGCCGCGACGAGGGTTTCTATGCGCTACAGGACGAAGCGTCCAGGTCAGATGTTGTTGGCACGTGTCAAGTCAACGAGTTGATTTGACTGCATTTGCCTCACAAATAATCCTTTTTATTTAATTAATTTTTATATATTTTCAGGAGTTATTTCAAACAAGTGGTAATCGTCATAATACCGCTACGCGTTAATACAAGTCAGGGTGAGTGAGGAGGATAATGGGATGCTCTTAGAACCATTTACGAAAGAAGAAATCCGAGAGGCCGTTTTCCATATGCACCCGAATAAGGTGCCAAGACTAAATGGTCTTAACCCGGGTTTCTTTCAAAGGTTTTGGCACATTCTGGGACATGATGTAGTGGCGGGTTACAGCTCTTGGTTTAAACGAGGTTTGTTTCCTTCAACTTTGTCTGATACGCTTGTGGTCTTAATTCCGAAGATTCATCGTCCTGAATGGGTGAAAGACTACAGGCCTATTGCTCTATGTAATGTTTTGTATCGGATTATAGCTAAAGTGCTTGCTAATAGGCTTAAAAAGGTTCCCCTACATGTTATTTCCCCTATTCAATCGGTTTTTGTTCCAGGAAGGTTAATAACAGACATTATCTTGGTTGTATTTGAAACTATTCATAATATGAAGAATTTTACGTGGGGAAGTGTTGGGTCGGTGGCTCTGAAAACTGATATTAGCAAGGCCTATGATAGAGTGGAGTGGAGCTACCTCGAGCAGATGATGAGACAGTTGGGGTTTCATGATAAATGGGTACATTGGTGAATGGTGAAACAGTGGGCCCTATTTTGCCTAGTCGGGAGCTTAGACAAGGGGACCCTCTGTCTCCGTATTTATTTATAATGTGTGCTGAAGGTCTTTCTATGTTGTTTAATCGGGCGGAAAGGTAGGGTTTGATTCATGGGCATAGAGCGGGGTTTAGATGCCTTAGAGTTTCTCATCTTCTATTTACAGATGACTAGATATTTTTCTTTAAAGCCACAGAACAGGAAACGAGAGAGGTGAAGCGAATTTTAGAGGAGTATGAAGGAGCCTCGGGTCAAGCGATCAACTTTCAAAAATTGGGTATTTTCTATAGTCCTAAAGTCTCACAGGATAGTAGAAATACTATTGGTAATATTCTCAATGTCAGATTACCACTCGAAGGAGGTAAGTATTTGGGTCTTCCATCACTTATTGGAAGAAATAAGAAACTGATTTTTCAGTTTCTAAAAGATAGGATGTGGAAGAAGGTAAATGAATGGAAGAATAAGATGCTTTCTAGAGCAAGGAAGGAGACTCTGATAAAATTTGTTGCTCAGGCCTTACAGACTAATTGTATGAATGTGTTTCAATTGCCTTTATCGTTATGTGATGAACTTTAGAAGATAATGAATAGCTATTGGTGGGGAAATTCGGGAGAGGGTGATAAAGGTATTCATTGGTACGCATGAGACAAGATGTGTCAGCCCAAAAAGAATGGAGGGATGGGGTTTCGTAATTTGCACTGCTTTAATATAAGCGTGCTTGGCAAGCAGGGGTGGTGACTTTTACGTGGTCCTAACACTCTTCTATTTAGGATTCTCAAATCTAAATACTTCCCTCAAGGGGATTTTTTGGACGCCGGGATTGGATATAATCCTAGCTACGCGTGGAGAAGTGTGTGGTTTGCTAAGAATGTTTTGAAGAAAGGAGTGAGGTGGAGAGTGGGTAATGGGGAGACAATTAGGGTAGGTGTGGACTCATGGATACCTAGAAATGGGGAGTTTTTGGTGGAGGATGGAACAACTTCTGTGAGTCCTACATTAAAAGTGCGTGAGTTATTTAGGGGAGATGAGAGGGCGTGGGATGTGGAAAAGGTGATGGGCATATTTAGTCGTAGAGATAGTAGGGATATCCTTGCAATTCCAATTCGGCTGGGAGAATGTGAGGATAGGTGGGTTTGGCATTTTGATTAAAAAAAAGGGAGGTATACGGTGAAGTCTTGTTATTATGTAGCTTTGAAAACATTGGGTAGAGGGGGTGAGGTAGAAGAGGGTGATTTTTAGGGAAAATTATGGAATATTGCTTCTTCTCCAAAAGTTAAAGTTTTCATGTGGAGAGCTCTTAAAGGCATTCCACCTACTAAGGTAAAACTAGCTCGTAGAGGAGTGCAGGTGGATGATAAATGCTACTGTGGGGAGGTGGAGGATGTCAATCATTGCTTGGTGGGGTGTGAGAGGGTGAGAGATGTGTGGAAGTTAGGTGATTTTTTTATTGCTAACCCAGCTCCTTCTTTTAGAGAGTTTTTCTTGCAGGTATTGAATGCGAACAATGAAGCAATCATCTCAAAATTTACAACTATAGCATGGAAGATATGGGAGGGAAGAAACAAAGGCTTATGGCAAGCTCAATTCCCTACAGCGATGGGAACTTGGCAACTTGCAATGGATCACCTATATCAATGAAATTTGGCGTAAGAAACACAAACGGCAACAGCAGCTTTTGTTCTCCAGCAGCAATAGAGGCCCAGCAGCCAATTGTTTTATAGCTGCTGGGAGAAGACAATGTGCAACAGATAGCTTGGATGAATGGTATATTTTCGTCAACGGGGCAAGATTTCAGAGTATGAGAACATCGGGGTTTGGCTTTATCATGGAGAGCCTTGAAGGCCACTTTCAACATGCAATTTCTAGATTGTTTGATGGTCTACATTCAGCATTAGTGACGGAAGCCTTAGCGGTTCGACAGGCTCTTATTTGGAAGGTTAACAACATGCAACACTTGGGGAGTATCTTTACTGATTCTCAACTTGTAGTGCTAGCCATTCAATCACACCAAGAGGATCATTCAGAGTTTGGGGGAATTATTAAGGATTGCCAATTAATGTTGAAAAGTAATTCTAATATTTCTGTTGTTTGGATTAATCGATGAGGAAATGTGGGAGCTCATGAACTTGCTAGAGTGTCTTGCAATTTCTCTGGTTTGAAAGTTTGGGTATCTATCCCACCTTGTTTAACTCATTTATATGGTTAACGGAAGTTTCCTTTACCTCTAAAAAAATGAGATATTTAATAAATAAAGACCAATATGAGATATTGGATCTTATTTAGGTATAACTGGTATTTAATTAGAATTATAAATAATCCAAATTAAAGTTTAATTGAAATTAGATTTAATTTCAAATAAATTACTAAAATTTTCAAAGCTTATTATAAATAGGCTTAAGCTCTAATGAAGCAAACACTTCTTGCTTAACTCTCTTTGTAAGAGTTACAAAGTTCTCTCAACCTATTCTGTGGATACTATTAAAGGTCAGATACTTATGTGGCTACGGTGGTTGAGATGAATTGATTTTGGAAACGATTCAAGAGATACAATAAGATTATGATTAAGCTTCAGAATAAGGTACGAATTAAGATTTAAGCTTTGTTATGATTTGTGCGTTGATCATTTCATATAATTAAAGTGATCTTAGTTTTTAGGAAATAAAAAAACTAAAAAAGTTTCGTAATTATTCCACTGCAATTAGGATCGAATCTCGTCACGATTTTCCAATAGACATGACTGGAAGTTGTTGTTACTTCATTTACAATAAAGGACCTAAATTTGTATGTAATTTTTTAATTCTTAAAATTCTTAAAAACCCTCTTTCTAATTATACTGATATAAAAACCTCCTTCTGTTGAACTTCAATTAAAAACATTAATAAAATACATGTGATATGTATATTAGTTATAAACTAATAGAATATTATTGATAAGATAATCTAAATCAGTTTTTAAACTTGATATTGATTAATTATATAATTAATTTGAGTCGAATTTAAATATTATAAATTAAATTTAGGAGTTGAGTTAAATCGTTATATAAATATTTTATTAGTTTATATCTAATAATCATACGGTGCATATTTTGTTATTATCTTTTAAACGAAATATAAGAAAAGAATTTTTTAGAATTACAAATTAAATAAAATTTTTAAAATTTCAAAGATTAAAAAATTTTTAGAAAAAATATAATAACTATTTTTTATCCAGGCTCAGAATTGGCCCATAAGAATCATAAATGTTCTTATTTAGCACTAGTAACCGAAGTAGACTTTTGGCCCATTTGCTTGTTCCCACCGAAACCGAGTGGCAGTGGGTTGTTGATTAAATTTACGATCTGCAAGGCACGTGCTTTTGATCCACGCTTGCATGCATGTTTCCTTGTAATCTACATGTGCTAATGCGGTTTTATTCAGATCAAAATCAAATTAATATAAAAATTACACGAAAAGGCTTACTTTTTGTTGTGATTTGAAAGAGAAGACAGAAGGGCGGTGCCGCTTGTGGTGGAACGAATCGTCGTTTTGTCTTTTTGACGTGTCCGGATTAACGAAATGATTAAATCAATCAAGTGCTTCTCCACGATGCTACCATTTGTCAAATAAGATCAAATCCCGTGATCTAGTCACTAAACAACTTATTCAATATATATTAAAAACAGTGATTACAATTTTTATTATAAAATTTAAGTGACTTACTAATTTATAAAATAATATTATGAAAAGATGATATGGCTTTTTTAATTTAGTAAATTAAATGACGACAAAATCATTGCACTAAGTTTTTACAAGGAGTTGCTACATCCTTATCACATTTAAATAAATTGTCAATAATTACAAATAAACACTTTATACGTATTAAGTGTATATACTGAAAAATTATATGGATTTTATATTAAGATTTAAAATATTAATATAGAAATACAACTAATGTACAAACACCCAATAAAAATTCCGCTAACATGTGAAGTCTGGAAAAGTCCAATAGCATGTAACTATACCCCTAATTAATAGAGAAACTGTTTCCAAATAACTTATATGTCGAGAAAATAATAATAAGGGTTAATTATCAAAAAATTCAAATTTTTGTTAATTTTTTATGATAACCCTAACTTTAAAAAGTAGCAATAAAATGTTTAAAATTTTTATTTTTTTCAATTCTAATCCTACGTTTGTCTCACCATAATTTTTACTAAACGTGACACTGTTACGTATTAAGGGACTCTTATTAAAGTCTGATTATTGAAACAACGTCATTTCATGATAAGATTGAAACGACGTCATTTCATGATAAGAAAATCACATCCCTGAGTAACCTAAATCTATCGTTCTCAATCTTCCATTCTTTTATAGGTCTTCCACATAAAAAACAACCAAGAATGTCAAGTGCTAATGGAAGACCGTTGGCATATTTCACGGCATCTTCGCACAGCTCCAAATGCTCTTCTGTGGGGCAATAGTTCTCAAAAGCTAGATTGCTTCTTCATCAGCCGATATCTTAGCCTTGTGTATTTTTTCAACTCCACGGCATATCAATAAATACTCATCTCTAACCTCAAGGCGCAGGTGGATTGGTAAGGGATTCTTTTGGTTTAAGTGAGGTCGCGGGTTTGAACCCTCTCATGTATGCAGCTGTTTAAAACTTGGGGTCAGAGTTTTACCTCTCGTAAGAGACCTATCCGGCTCGAGCGGGGATTAATTTAGGTGTAAATGACTTAAAGGTGCCTTCCCATAATTAAGACCCACCTAAGACACCTCGCAGGCAACAAAAAAAAAAGAAAGCTAATCTCTAGTTGTTATGATTGTCCATACTATGATTGTCCATACTTCCACTGCCAAACCATTCATTTGTTCCTGCTAATGATGTTAATTATTCCAATTGATTTATATCATCAAGAACAACTAAGAGCCTTCTTGAGCATAGTCTGCGTCTGATCTCATCCATTCCTTCATAGATATCCCCCATTCTTAAGTTCTTGTCCAACAAGGTTTGACGAAGAAGCTTTTCCTGTGAATAAACAAGTCCATGTTTTTCATTAGTTTCCCTTATATTTGAACGAAAGATCTACTTTCGAATATGGGAGACAGTTTTCCAAAGGTAATTCTAGCAACAGTTGTTTTCCCAATTCCTCCCATTTCCGGGATCCCAACAATGAAAACATCGTCCTTCCTCCCAACATCTAAGAATGAAGTTAGTTTCTCCATACATGAATCCATTCCAACAAAATCCTTGGCCAGGCTAGAGAATCTAGTACTTGATTTTCTCAATTTGCTTAATATCTCTTCAACAACTTAGAGATTTAGGTTACAAATTGAGAGGTGCAATTTTTCTTGTTAAAATGACGTCGTTTCAATTTTATCATAAAACAACTTCACTTTAATAATCAGACTCATTTATGTTAATTACGTTGACGTGTCTGATTAATGAGGGTTCCTTGACACGTGTTAGTGCCGCATCAACAATGATAACAATGAAACTAACGTCGAGCTAAAATTGACAAAAATTGAAAATTTGAACATTTTATTGCTATTTTTTAAAATTTGGACTATAATAGAAAAATTGAGAAAAGTTTGGTCTTTTTTTAGTAATTAACCCATAATAATAATAATAATAATAATAAGAAAGGTAATAAAAAAACTTAGGTTAAATCCCTAAACGGTAAGTATTACCTATTTACAAGTATAGACTAACTATAAAAGAAAAAAAGTTAAAAGACTTATGAGAATTACAAAGATCTCTTTACGAAGGATCCTTTATCTGAATCCTAATACGCTAGATTTTTCTATTATGAGTCATATCATCTGTAAGTTCCAACATTGTTATATCACTTTTGATCATTTCTCCCCAATTCTTTTTAGTCTTTTTTTTTTTATAGTTTCTAAGTATGATCTTTTCACATCTTCTCACTGGAGTATCTGAGCGTCTTCTCTTAATATATCTAAACGACCTAAATTTTGTCTTTCTTAATTTGTCAATAATATTAACTACATTTAATTTATCTGTTCCTATTATATTTTTGGCCTTATTTCTTATAGTAAGGATGCACATCAAATAGAGCATCATAATTTTCGTAACCATTAGCTTATTACTATGTCCTTATTTGATGAGCCAACATTCTGTCCCATAAAATATGGTCAGCTTAATTGTTAAACGATAAAATTTACCTAAGTTTGAATGATATTTTCTCGTCACGCAAAACTCTTAATGCACTTCTCTATTTGCATGCAAAAATATTAAATTGTTAATAATAGATTACAATGAATAAAATAAGAATAAATATATGTGACAATAAAATATTATAAATATTTAACTTGATCACAAATTTTTGCAAATTTGTACAAATTTTTAATTGATATCAATCAATAGTCTATAATTGTAGTTAGGCAGAAGTAAAATAAAAAAAAATAGGAAAATGTTTTACTACTTTTACTTTGTTCTATGGAAGGTACCTTTGTAATTTCATTTTTTTCAACTTTTGTTGTTCGTAAAATGAAACAAAACCATATGTAACTAAATGCACGTATTTATCATGTTATTTTTTTAAAATGTTTTGATTAAGAAAAACTATAGGCCTTGTTTGGTTGGCATTGATTTTTGCTTGGAAAAATAATCTTTTTTCTTAAAATTTATATTATCACGTTTGGTTCATTTTTTTGAGTAGTTAAGAAAGTAAAAAATTTTCCAATCTAAGGAAAGTAATAGTACTTTACTTAGATTTTAAATCCCAGCATCCTCTTGGTATTTAGATTACTTTCGTCAAGAATTTAATCTAAAAAATACACTAGCCAAAGTATCACACAAATTTAAATATGTTTAACAATACGTTCATCTTTCTTTTATTTTGGAGTAAGATTAAGTATTACTGAACAATTTTAAATTATCTATGTTAGTAAAATTTTTATTGGTTGTTATTGTTGTATATTTTTTATAATATAAATATTTTTATATATTAGATTTTAGAAGCATGTGTTAGTCTCTTTTTTAAGTGTCAAAAATAGGGGGATAAATAAATAATCGCAC
>JAOSBM010000006.1:2875645-2889266 GCA_027568955.1 Erythroxylum tenue
ATATATATATATATATATATACCATGTAAATTATTGACCGTTGCTTTGTGGAGAAGGGTTAAGCTGTGAATGATTAGTGTTAAGACTAACCTTTTGTAGGGCACAATGTGTTATCATTAACTGAACTGTTTGAAAGAGTGGGAAGGTGACATGACTGGATGCTTATACATAGATAGTGGTCGATAAAGAAAGACTATATTCCATCCATTTGAAAAAGAAAACAGACAGAAACAAGAAGACCCACACCCTACCCTACAGCCATTATTCAAAAAAGCTTAGATATGGATGACTTGACTTCCTGTAATCAATTAAGTTCAAGCACGATTCGAGAAAAGCGACAATCTGATAATGATATTAACCACTTTCAGTTTCAACCATATACCTTACCTATATGGTTGAACACAGCATGGGTTCTTACGAATGAAGGTATGGCTCATTCCGCACTGTTATAAAAATAAGTAAGTGGATATTTTTGGATGGATCTTCTTTCTGATTTTTCTGTTCCAACTCTATTTTATACCATCTCATTTATATATTTTAAATATGTATTAATGTATTTAATAAATAATTTATTGGTTATCTTATTTAACCTAATAAGTTGATTTCTAGAAGTTCCATAAAAGGAGCTTTTTTTGATGATCAACCAAAAATTAATATGTAAAAAACTAATTATTACCTCTTTTCATAATTTTTGAATTATGTTATATATCATACTATAATTATAAATATTTTTAATTTATTAAATAATAAAATTCATACATATTATATGAAAAATACTAATATAATGTAACTCGCTGCATCATTCATATTAATAAAGAATTTAACATTGAATAATAATAATAATTATTATTATTATATTTTTTATTAAAATTATAAACTTAATCTTTTAAAATTAAATATCTAAAATTTACATTTTTATAAAAATATTTAACTAAATACTAAGAAAAATAATATTTATATTTTTATAATTTTTTTAAAAGTTATATTTTCGTAAGTCATTTTATATATTAGTATTAAGTAGCTAATTTTATCTTAACAAATTAAATTATAGGCGAAACCTCGTAACTTGAACCATTGTGTTGGACATCGGGAATAAAGTCATGGCCGCAGTAATTATACATCTCTTTTCGTTTTTAAAATTCCTTTATAAAACTTATCATTAAAAAATTCAATTCAACTTTACTTGAATGTAAAAATTTTAAAATTTTTAATTTTTTAGTATAATTTTAATTTTATTTTAATTATTTTGTTATTAAAAATTCATCAATTTTTTAATTAGGCAGTTAATTTTATAAATTAATAAGTAATTATAAATTATTTAATTTTATTTAACAAATTTTTAATTAAAATTTTAAAATTTTAAAATAACTAAGAAAAATTTCTTGAAGATTGAATCTTTTAATTTTAAATATATTCAATTTTTAAAATATTGTATAAAACTGTTGTTTGTGATATTTATTTTCCAAAGTTAAAGCGAAGCGGTAAAAATCTTTTCCATATAATAATACGGTTATCATTTTGAGTTTTTGACACGGTTAGGATCATAATTGCCCCCGAGTCTCAAGTTAAATCCAACACGACCCGCCTTGTTAGGAGTGTTAGAATTCACGAAAGAGTGTTATGGAGGGCACAACCGTAAAATGGAGAGGACAAATGAAAATGGCTTCGACACTCTTCTACTGTAACCTCTTCCTCGGAACACGATAACCTTAACTTACGCAATCTTACGATAACTCAACACTGCAGACACTCGCACTCTGTTTTTATCTCATTGCTTAATCTTAATCTTGTACTGTGTCTCAAATCTCATTCTCGCTTGCATGTTCTCTCCTCATTAGTCATTCCTTCCATCGTATATAACTAATAAAAACTATAAAAGACTTGTCCTTTACTCTGCGTGTTACCATCCTCAGCTGTTTATTTTATTTGGGTTCTTCTCCTTTTGGGTTATTTTTGATCCTGCTGCGTCGCCCGAGTGAAGGCAGTTCTGATTAATTTATTTATTTATGCTTTTTCGAGGAAATCCCTTGTGCCGCCCTCTAGTTCTGTCGGTGATTTAAAGCTGTAGTTTAATATATCTAAGAGTAGTGAAGATTTCGACCAAAAAAAAAAAAAAGAGTAGTGAAGAGGTTTGAGTTTGTACATCGTATCCGTAGTTACTCTTCCACTTAGCTTAAGTCGTGACTTAGTGAGGTAAGACTAAGCCAGGAAACAAAATGGGGGAAACGGCACCACCGACAGCACCGCCAGCTGCGGCGGCACCACCACCTCCGCCGCCTAATTTGGCCTTGTCAAAAGGGCCCATCTGGACTCCGGCCGAGCAACTTCTCCAACTTCAGTATTGCATCAATTCTAACCCCGCTTGGCGTCAGTCTCTCTCTCCCTCTCTCTCTCACTTTTCATATGTTTTGTACTTACGATGATTCGGTTTCTGTAGTTTAATTAGTATCTTTGTATTGGTTCTAATTTGGGTTTATTCGATTATGCAAAAGCTTGTTAAAGTTTGAGGTTTTTGTGCTAAAGGTGGATGCTTTTAGCCTAGTATTCTAGTGGCTATGCATGAGAGGAGATATTCTACTTTATGCCTGTCTGCGTCTCTAGTGGGGCTGCTACTTGGTGGTTTATTTTGATTATTTCTCTTTTATATATATTTTGGTGTGAATTAGGTAATAAATCACCACCTGGATGCGAATCTTGGATTATAACATTCAATCGAGAAATGGATTATTATTATTTTAATAACAAGAATTTTGTTGCATATCAAATCATCTTTATGCAGTTTATAAACGTCTATAATGTAAAAAGGCTTACATTAGTGAGCTATTTGTGGGAAAAAAACGAATATTTAAAGATTTGGCAGGAAATGATAATTTGAAGATGTCGAAATCTTATGATTCCAACCTAACATATGATAAATATAATTTAATAATTAGCTTTTATAGTTACTAGTCTAATGATAATTTCAAGTGAATAGAGTAAAAAAATGTAAGAGTATTATTTTGCATAACTTTCCCCATTCCCGGTTTGCTCATTAATGTCTTGTAAATTGTAAGTTGGTTCAAATTCTCTTTAATTTGCGATAGTTTGTACCTGTATTTCATATATGATTATTTTCTTTTGAATTGCATGGATCAATTATGAAGTTCAAGGATTGCATATGTTATGTTATTTATTATTATTTTGGTGCATTCAGACTTATTCTCGTTATGCAACTAACTAAGAAAGCAATTCAATTTTGCAGCTGAGATGTTTCTTCTAGCTTTCCAACATTACATTGTGATGCTTGGAACCATAGTCTTGATTGCCAGTGGTCTTGTGCCTCCAATGGGAGGTGATCATGTAAGCTTTGTTCATCTTCTAAATTTCCTTGCCAACTGCAAATTATTGGTCATTGCTTATTATTTATTTGAATTGGTGTTTATTGCGGAAGGGGGACAAAGCTCGTGTTATTCAAACTATGCTGTTTCTGACGGGACTGAATACATTGCTTCAAACATTGATAGGAACAAGGCTGCCCACAGTGATGAGTGCATCAGTTGCTTTCACTCTACCTGTATTGTCGATAATCAATGATTTGTCTGATGAGAACTTTGCTGATGATAGTGAGGTATGAAGTACTTGATATAACTGAAATTCGAACAATATTCTTGTACATGACTTATTGTGTGTTCTGCATTTTGGTAGTTTATTTTATATCCATATGCATTGTTCGTTGCATATTCTGTAAACTTTAGATTGTGAAATATGAACTTTCTTCCGACATGGTTCGAATCTGTTTACCTGCTTTAGATTCTTATTAGAATGAGTTTTGTTGTTGTAGAGATTTTCCCACACTATGAGGACTATTCAAGGATCACTTATAGTTTCTTCCTTTGTCAACATCATTCTTGGGTATGGTCAACTTTGGGGTCATTTGACCAGGTACTTATTCTATTCTCTAGTCTGTATTTGTTATGCTCATTTTGTTTAGATTTTATTGTCACTCTCCTCTCTTTTGCGTAAGAATGTTACATTAGTTCCCTTTTTGTAATGCTTAAGGTTACTCTTTTCAGGTTTTTTACTCCCATTGTTGTCGTGCCAGTGGTATCTGTGGTTGGTCTTGGTCTCTTCATGAGAGGTTTTCCACTGGTAGTTATTCTGACTAAGGGCTTTAATTTAATACTTGTTGCTCTTGAAAGCTAATTAAAAGAAGTATTTTTGTTGACACTTCATAATGCAGCTTGCAAATTGTGTGGAAATTGGCCTACCTATGCTGATTCTTCTTGTCATTTGCCAGGTAATTTATCTGTTTAGGTTATGATTATTTTGGTCTCCAATACAGTAACGAGGATTTGTGTGTTTATGGCAGTACTTAAAGCATCTCCACCAAAGGGGCCGTCCAGTACTTGAAAAGTTTGGCATACTCTTGTGTATCGGGATTGTATGGGCTTTTGCTGCCATCCTCACTGCTGCTGGTGCTTATAATAGTGTTTCACCATTAACTAAACAAAGTTGCCGCACAGATCAATCTTTTCTGATATCTTCTGCTCCATGGTATTGCCAGAAGCACTTGTCTTTTCTGTTCACATGGTGTTGAGATATGCTGAAATTGTTATTTTCTCTGACATGCTTTCTTGTTTTTCAGGGTTAGAGTTCCATACCCATTTCAGTGGGGTGCTCCCATATTTAGAGCAAGCCATGTCTTTGGAATGATGGGCGTCGCACTTGTAACATCTGCGGAGGTTCATTCTTTCTTTCAAACTTTTGTTATATAATTTCATAAATCATTTTTAATTATATATATGGATGTTTTTGCAAACCTGAACATACTGCTTAAGTTTTGACTGGGCATCCAGTAACTTATGATTATAGATGTTATATTCCGTTATCATTTATTCATGGATTTAACAAATTGTTCTATTTTGTTTTCTTGACTAATCCTCAAACTTCCACTGCAGTCAACTGGAACGTTTATTGCTGCTTCTCGGCTTGCAGGTGCTACATATCCTCCATCACATGTCCTCAGCAGAGGTATAGGTCTGCAGGTCCGTTCAATGCCATATATTTCTTTATTCTATTCCAGCTTGATTTAGTTGTATGCCTGCAGTTAAACAGATGTTAGGAAGTTGTGGATGTTTTGACAATTTAGAGGTGTGACCATTTTTTTTGTTGGTAATTTAGGGTATTAGCTTACTGCTTGATGGGATCTTTGGAGCCGCTGTCGGTACCACCGCATCTGTGTAAGGAAAAAAGTGCCCTGGCGAAGTCTACTTTGGGCTTAAGTTTCTTTACTTCCAACAATGCAGCAAAGCTATTCTACATCAAACATCTTTTAGCTAGAATTAGATGTCCAAGATCTAAGTTAGCTTGCCTTGTGCATTGCTGCTACCATAGAATGGAAATACAATCATTTTATCTGTTATAGTGGTAAAAAATGCAAAAGATCCACACCAGAATTGAGAAGTCATTTTGTTGACTAACATGAATGATGTTGCAGTGAAAATGTGGGTCTTCTTGGATTAACACACGTAGGCAGCCGAAGAGTGGTGCAGATATCAACTGGTTTCATGATCTTCTTCTCTATATTTGGTTTGTATTTGTATCAGTTATTAATTGTTCAATATAATCGGCAGGAGTGCATATTTTTGAGTTGATAATACTGTGTTGCATATTTTCAGGAAAGTTTGGGGCCTTCTTTGCATCTATTCCTCTTCCAATATTTGCTGCCATATACTGCGTTTCTTTTGGCATTGTGGGTGAGTGATTCTATTTTTATCATTGCGACATTATTCTACAAGAATGATTACATAATCCAAGACCTTGGTTCTGTTTTCCTGTTGGGCAGCTGCTATCGGTATTTCGTTTACACAGTTTGCAAACAACAACTTCTTGAGAAATCACTATGTTCTGGGCCTGTCTTTGTTCCTCGCAATATCAATCCCTCAATATTTTGTCAGCAACACCACCCGTGATGGACATGGACCTGTGGGAACTAGTGCTGGATGGGTAAGTTGCCTATAAACATCATGCTCTGATTGCCCATTTTTCCTTTTCTACGTCTACCATGCATTTAACACTGAATACTTCAATCATTCGTTAAGATTCTTGGTTTTAGTTGATCTAATAAAACATGGTTCTAAACAATCAATTTGCAAATATCAACTTTAAAATTGTACGTTTCGACTGGCTTTTCCGTCGTTCTCACATGTGGTGTATGCATTGTGACCTGCAGTTCAATGACATATTGAACACAATTTTCTCATCACCTCCGAGTGTGGCAATCATCGTCGCAACAGTTCTTGACAATACAATAGATGCAAGGCACACTGTAAACGACAGAGGAGTTCCATGGTTGAAATCTTTCCAGCGGAGGAAGGGAGATGTTAGAAATGACGAGTTTTATAGCTTTCCACTGAGGGTAAACGAGTGGGTGCCCAGCAGATTCCTGTGACCACACCTTCACGTGTGTCTGTATATTTAACAATACAGCGAGTAGACATTTTATGTTAGTACGCGAGACGATGTCTGATTGATTCAAGTTAGTTTGTGAAAAACAGAACCGTAACAACATAACCATGTAGTAGTTTTTTTCTCTTCTTCTGGCAAGCTATCTCCACGTCTCATTCTGTATCTCGCAGGGGACAGAGATCATTATGGTAGTGGTAAGGCCATCTCTAACCATTCAAATTTTACAGCAAATTTAGCGTTAAAGTAATTTAAGAAAATATTTTTAGATTCTTTTCATGCCAAATTTGGTTACTTTATCTACTCCACGCCAAATTTGCTGATCAATTATTTTCAAAGAATATTTCACAATTAATTTAGTTATTTATATTTATGCAATGATTTTCATTTATTTATTTATAAAATTAAAATAAAATCATTATTTTTAATTAATTAATATATATTTTATATTAGTTTGTTATTATTTAACATATATAATTAATATTATTGCAACAACAAATTAATAACGTACACAAGTATTAACTTTTTTATTGCATATTTAACCTCTAATTTTTTGAATTATCATATCGTTCTTACAAATGTTTAATTAGTACATTATGAAGTTTATAATAAGCTTTTTTATCTTTAATTTGTTTATGTCTAGAAAGGAATTCTTGAAAAATAATTGTATCGTCTCTATTTAATATTTATTTCAGGGGCTAGTATTTCGTTCCAATCTTGTATGCCGCTTAAGTATCACGTTCATCCTCAATAATCATATTGCGCATTATAATGCATACTGACATAATATCATGTAATATGGATTTTTTTCCAAAAACATGCCGGTCCTTTGATAATTACAAATTATGAATGGAAAACTTCAAATGCACGCTCGACATCCTTCTTACATGCTTCTTGCATCTTCGCAAATAACTTTTTTTTTGGACCTCGGGATCATGAATGGTTTGTACCAAGGTAGACCATTTTGGATAAATATTATCAGCTAAATAATATCCAGTGTCATCCACTTTTTCTCAAATAACATAATGAGCAGAAGGTGCTATTCCTTTGGCAAGGTTTGCGAATAAGTGAGATGCCTCTAACACATTAATGTCATTATTTGAACTTGGTAAATCAAAATGTACATGTCATATCCATAAATAATAATTAGCTACAACCTCAAGAATAATATTTTGGAATCTGCCCAAGTCATTGGATAATTTTGCCATGTTCAGTGCATACAATCTAAGCTCCCTAGCATCCCTAGAAAGCCATGTTCTTCATTAATTTTAAGCAGTCTTGCAACGTCATTAGCATCTGATGCTCTTAGATAACATTGTCCAAAGGCCTCCACAATGGCTCGACAAAACCTTTTTGTACTTTAAATTGCAGTTGATTCTCCAATTTTAATGTATTCATCAATTGAATTAGATGATACACCATACGTCAACATTCGAAATGCTGATGTTAGTTTTTGTAAACTAGACAATCCTAGTTTACCACATCCATCTTTCCGTTGCATAAAGTAGTCGTCATGACCTTCAACAGCACAACAAGTTGTAGGAATAAATTTCGACTCATTCGAAATTGCCTGTGAAACATTGTTGTATTATATCTTGGTTTTTTTGCAAATAATCATCCCATAATCTTTGATCATCTGTAGCACGATCACAGTAAATTACTCTATGACTAGGGATTGAGCCTTTCTGCTTTGGCTGGTTCAATATATTTTTCATATAGTAATCCATTGCAAGGTTGTTATTGGTATATGCAGTAGTAACACTTTGTTTTGTGCTAATATTGCAGAAGTAAGATCCAACTCATCCTCCGATGATGAGGATGAAGATGAGGATGATATATGAGAAGTTCTAGCATTGGCACTCATAGTTGTAGATAAATATGGTGAAGGGTTTAAAGAAGAATATGCTAGTGATTCACTCCCTTATATAGTAAATAATCCAAGACAAGATAAGGAATATCTGCAAAAAAATCTAACTATATTTCTTCCCAACCATTGGATTAGATTGCATTCATCTCAACCGTTCATTAGTATTTTTATCCTATCCACACAATATCCAAGACAAGATGAGGAATCTCTGCAAAAAATCTAACTCTTATCTCTTCCCAACCGTTGAATTAGATTTCATTCATCTCAACCGTTCATTAGTATTCTTATCTTTTTCACACAATATCCAAGACAAGATAAGGAATCTCTGTAAAAAAATCTAACTCTCTCTTCCCAACCGTTGGATTAGATTGCATTCATCTCAACCGTTCATTGGCATTCTTATCTTGTCCACACAATATCCAAAACAAGATAAGAAATTTATGCAAAAAATCTAACTCTATCTCTTCCCAATCGTTGGATTAGATTGTAATCATCTCAACCGTTCATTGATATTCTTATCTTTTCCACACAATATCCAATACAAGATAAGGAATCTCTGCAAAAAAATCTAATTCTATCTCTTTACAACCGTTGGATTAGATTACATTTATCTCAACTGTTCATTGATATTCTTATCTTTTCCACACAATATCTAAGACAAGATAAGGAATATCTGTAAAAAAATCTAACTTTATCTCTTCCCAACTGTTGTATTAGATTGCATACATCTCAACCGTTCAATAGTATTCTAATCATTTCCACATAATATCAAGACAAGATAAGGAATCTCTGCAAAAAAATCTAACTCTATCTCTTCCCAACCGTTGGATTAGATTGCATTCATCTCAACCGTTCATTGGTATTCTTATCTTTTCCACAACATCTTTATAAATAGTTAATTTGTTCTACTAAACTGAAACCCTTATTTCATATAACACTCTTTGAAATCCTAAACTATAGCACTCTTTGAAACCTATATGAAAAATAACAAGCTCAAATTTTGGTGTAAAGCCTTCAAATACCTCTTGAAGTACATCATATTCAGTTGAAGAAGATTGAGTCTTGTGCCATGTATATCTTAATGTTTCACAAGACCCAGTCACTGGTAGAGATCAATCTATGACTCAGTTTTGGTCTCGTATTACAACTGAGTACCATTAAATGCTGCCGAATCATATCACCACTGTTCGAACTTGGAGATTTTTGCAAGCTCGATAGCAAACTATAATGACAGCTATTGGAAAATTCAGATGATGTGTTCGACAAATTGAAAACTTGAATCCAAGTGGTGCTTCTAAATAAGATATAGTGAGTGCTTTATTTATTTGTTTTTTTTCTTTGTATGAATTGAAATATGTTTGATTTATACCCTAAAATCTAACTTAAGTTACATTGTTGTCTTGCAGTTCGAGAAAGTAAAAGATTTACTCATTCAAGATCCAAAATTTCAAAAAGGTTTCAAATTTGATCATGTATGGCCAATCCTAAAAAATATGGAGAAATATGCTGATACTAGCAAAGAGAAAGCATCGGGTCATCGAAAACGATCTAAGTGGAATGAAATGTCATCGTTCGAATACCAGAAATTAGATAAGTCAATAGGATCATCATCATTGTGTATTTAAATAATAATTTTGAAGTTGAAGATAAATTTCCTAAAAGAAATGATGAAGCTGATTGTCCAATTGGGAGGAAGAAAGAAAAAATGAAAAAGGAACAAAATGAGGAAATGAAAAACTTTTTATGTCCATAAATAAAGAAATCAAATGAATGTTTCATGAAAGTCAATCTTTTCTTGAAAAAAATTATGAACTTCAGTTGTTATGAGCTCAAAATGAGGCAAAAAAAAAATAGAGCTACGACAAAGACAGGAAAATAATAAAATTTTATGCAAAGATCTGGATTTCATCAAAGATCCAGTAATACGTGAGGCTTTCATAAATGAAAAAATGAAAATTTATGCAAAAAGATCTCAACAAAGAGATCCTTAAGGAGGGGTTGGCTCATTTAGTGGCTTTAACCAATATTTTGATTTTGGAGGAAATGAGGATAGCCGTCCAAACTATTAATTATTTATGTTAACTTAATATTCTTAAGTGCTTTAGTTTTACTTTTAATTTGATTGTTGTAATTTTAGTTTGATTGTAATCTCGAGTCTGGTTGTAATTGTAATTTATTTTAGTCTGGTTGTAATTTCAAACATTTTCGTTGATTTTTAATTTTTTAAATCAATATCGTGGTTTAAATTTATTGTAACATCCCGTTACCCATGTTAAGGCTAGAATAGCGAATTATGAGAAATCACAGAAAAATTAGGAAAATTTACGTTATGCATAAGTTAAGTGTGACATGCACATTTTTGCACATTCATATAACTGTACATGCATTCATTGATATTTTTCGAGTATAATTGGATTGAGTTGTGATATTTTGAGAATTTTGAATTTATTTATATTGGAAATATTATTGATTAGTGGAATTGTGATATTTTTAAATTTTGGTGAATTTTGGTGATTTTCGAAATTATGAATTTTTATGGAAAATAGGAAAAAGGAATAAAAAGAAGATTGGAGATAGTTGTATTGTGAAGAAAGAATTAATGGAGTTAGTTTCAAAAGAAACTTAGTTAGAGTTAGACCTTAGGAAAAGTGATAAGTGTTAAGTTGCTTTTATAATTTGTCAGAAGTAAGTTTTGATATCTGAGAGTTAAAAGACTAAGTTTTTCCTATCATCACCTTCTCAGAATTTCTTCCCATACACAAAGTTTTCCATCAAACTCCTTCCGAGAGTTAACTTTGCTTTTTCATATCCCTCACCACTTCCCCCACTATTAAGTGTTTCTTCTGCCATAAGAAAAACTAGAAGATGGTTAATGTTCACAGTGGGTTACTACATGAAGTTTAGGGTTTTGGGATAGTTGAAGGTTTTGGAATCTTTAACAAGTAAGTATTGAGAAAATCTTTTAGAGTTATGGATTTATGAAATGAATTTGATGAATTCATTGTCATCTGCATGAACATGGGGTTTACGTGTATATATTCATGAACACAATGTTGATGGGTGAAAATATGGGTATAGTGTTATTTTAGTTTTGATGATTATTAATGATCAGGTGATGTGGAAATGATTTTTGGAGTTTGAAATAGCAATAAAATGGTGTATAAGGTGAGTGTAGGAAATGAAAGTATAAAAGGGTGATATGCTCTGTTTCTTTACTATGCATGTATGCTTATATGTATGTGCATACGTGAGTTGATGAAAGCTTTAGAGATGATCAAGAAAATGGTTTTTGAGTTGAAGAGTAGTTGAAAAATGATGGTCTGAGATGAGAATGAGTGTATAAATGAAGTTTGAGAAGAAAATAGTGAATGTGATAAAAAGTTGAAATTTGTAGAACAAGAAGAATGAGAAAATGGATATCTGAATTTTTGATGATCTTGATAGAACTTGGTTAATTTTGCTTTTTAGAGGTGGTGTAGATTGTGTTGAATGAGTTTAGTGAAATGGAGTAGACTAGAAATTGAAGTGTTGGGTTTTGAAAAGTGGAAGTTGTTTGAAAATTCTGGGAATGAACAGTGAGAGTTGATTTTTTGATCTGAACTTCGGTGAATTTACTTTGCTGATCTAGTCAGATTTTGACAAAATGGTCTTCATGAAACTTGTAGATCTTTCTCTTAGTTTCCATTGATATAAAGTTTGTAAATTTTGGAGTTCTAGATCAAAAGTTATGGAGGTTTGAAGTTGAGATGTCGGTGGAGAAGAAAAAGTGAAATTGCATCGTCATGCTGACTTTTGGGGTTCAAAATGGATTTGCACCGTCGTGCTTTGAGCGTAGTGAAAATGCACCATCGTGCTTGATAAATGGGAAAATGCACCGTCGTGCATTTGAGGTTTTCCCTTTTTCTAAACAGTCTTGCTTCTTCTAACCATAACTTCTTCTCTAGACCTCCAAATGACTTGATTCTTAAACCATTGGGTTCGTAAGATATTGCTCTATCTCTCAAATTTTTTTTGTAACATTCTAAATTGATTTGAAAAAGAATGATTGAACGAAAGTGAGAGAATCTGTTGGAATGGTATGAACTGGTGTTGTTTTACTGAACATACTTCGATTTTTTAATTATATCTGGATCTATAGGATTCGAAATGAGATGGTTTTTAATTTGGAGTAAACTAGAGAAATAGGGATACAAATCATATGAAAAAGTTGAATTTTGATTCAGTCTCTAAGATGTTCAATTTCTGGGTGTAAGTTGTACATAGTAAACTGTTTTTGAATAAGAATAGTCCGAAAATATTTGACACATATCTTCCAAATTACTAAACCAAATTGAGTGATTTTGGTGTCAATAGAAACTTAAGACATTTTAGAATAACTTTTTATAAGGAAGTGTTGCCTAATTTTGCCATTTACCTTATCAGATTTAGTATGCAAAATTGACTCGTATATGCATTAGAAGAAAAAAACTGAAGTGGTCAATGAAGTTATGAAATGGTTTTGACATTAGTTTAATATGGTCCAATTATAAGTACACATGGTATTAATGAGGGCTTTGATAGCTGAATGATTTGTTCATAAGGATATCGATAAAATACCTCGAAATTTCCATTGAATATGCATTGTGCTTATTGTATAAGTACGCATGCATTAAGGAATATTTGTTCATTTGTGTAAAAATGTGATATTTGTAAATGTGTTTTGTATGATTTAGAGGAACTCATTGGACGCCAGTCGGATATTGCCGGACCATCGAGGCAATAGCATTTTGGAGAGCACTGTGAGTCAACCTAGATGAATTTTCTAGGATTGAATTGATTTGATTTGTTAAACTTCCAATATTACTGAATTGTTTGTACATTGTTTCAGAATTTCGAACTTGAAGTCCGAGGAGTTTATTAGTTGGGCATGTATTAGAAGTGTTTTGATTTGATATGAATTCTTGAATGACTTTGATTCTCAACGAAAGTTGAATGTCGGACTTAGGTCCAATGAATGTGAAAACTTTGTCTGAGCATTTGTATAAGATTGTGATATATGACATATTTAGTATTTGATGCATTTCATAAAGTGCATGCTCAGATAAAGGCGTTGTGACTTGAGTAGCTAGTTTGACGTAGAGCTTTGCTCCGTGATTTCTGATTATGCACGTAGAGCTATGCTCTGTGATTCTGTTCTGACTGAACCCTATGGGCCAGTATTTGTATAAGTTTCTAATAGGCACTCAGTCACAACAATAAGAACGAATGTGAGTCTCATGCATATAGCATTCATATAAGACTGAAATTCATGAATGATTTGCAAAGTTGTAT
>JAOSBM010000006.1:2905663-2921370 GCA_027568955.1 Erythroxylum tenue
GGGGCCCAGTTAAGGGTCAGTGGTGTACTGGGCCCCCCAAAATTTTAAAAAATTAATTAATTATATATATATATATTAAAAATAATTTTTAAAAAAAAAACTTGGGGGGCCCAGTGGCCCCCCAAGTCTCCATGTAGCTCCGTGAGTGCTTGAAACATAAGACAATGATTTTTAAGGACTAACCATAAGGGTATGGAGTAATTGTTGCACAACTCACTGCTTTACTGAAGAAGCAGGCAGAGTTTGTGTGGTCATCAAAGGCAAATCTCGCTTTCAACCAACTTAAGCAGGCTATGGTAACGACCCCATTGTTACCATTACCTGACTTTTCTACTGCCTTTGTTGGGGAAACTGATGCTTCCGAGACATGTATAGGAGTTGTTCTTATGTAGAGAGCACATCCTATTGCTTACATCAGTAAGTCATTATCCCTCTTGCATAAAAAAACTTCCAATATATGATAGGGAGTTGTATGCTATTCTCTTCGCTGTTAAGAAGTGGCATCATTATCTAGCTGGCAGGCATTTATACTTCAAACTGATCATAAAAATCTAAAATATTTGCTAGAACAGAAGATTACTCACCTAGTCAGTCTACTTGGCTAGTTAAGCTAGCTAGTTATGATTATGAAATCAAGTATAAACTGGGGAAAGATAGATTGGTAGTTGATGCATTAGCTAGAATTAGTGGTCAGTAACTTTAGTTTATGGCACTATCTGTGGTTTCTTTTGACTTATTGACTAGAATTCAAGCTTCTTGTGAGGGAGATTTGAATGTACAGAAGATCATAAAAGATTTGTTACACCAACCAGCTAGTCATCCTCACTATACATGGAAGGATGACCAATTAAAAAGGAAAGGGAGGTTAGTTGTGGGTAATGACAAAGAGTTACAACAGTACATCCTATAACTCTACCATTCATCAGTAGTTGGTGGTCACTCAGGAGTGCAAGGGACTTATCAGAGAATTTCAGCCATGTTGTTAGAAAGGATTATGGAAATCAGTGAGAGAGTACATTTGGCTTTACCACATTTGTCAAACATGTAAAATAGAAACTACAGCTACTCTTGGATTATGACAACCTCTTCCAATCCTTACTGGTGTTTTTACAAATATCAGCATGAATTTTGTATAGGGACTTCCTAAATTAGCAGGTAAAGATGCTAGTATAGTAGTAGTGGATAGATTAACAAAGTATGCTCATTTTATAGGGTTAACTCATCCCTTCACTGCTGTCACTGCAGCTCAGAATTTCTCATATCATGTCTATAAACTTCATGGTCTCCCCCATTCTATAGTCAGTGATAGGGACACTGTCTTTCTCAACCCTTTTTGGAAGGAATTCTTTAAGGTACAAAGTGTTTCATTATTGCATTCTTCTGCTTACCATCCTCAGACAGATGGTCAAAGAGAAGTTATCAATAAATGTTTGAAGACCTAACTAAAGTGTATGGTTGGAGAGATTCCCTCTTCTTGGGCCAAATGGTTGCCTTTGGCTGAATTTTGGTATAATACCAGTTACCATACCTCACTTCAACTAACTTCTTTTGAAGCATTGTATGGTTATCCTCCTCTTATTCACTTGTCATATTTTCCTAAGGATTCATCAGTTGAGGTAGTGGATACATTATTAACACAGAGGGAAGAGCTACTCAAGGTCATTAAGCATCATCTTCTTAAAGCACAAAATCAGATGAAATAGCGGAAGGACAAAGCCAGAATTGAACGTTCTTTTGCCATTGGAGATTGGGTGTGGTCAAGCTACAATCTTAGAGACAATTTTCAGTGCATCACATGCCCTTTCACAATCTAGCAGCCAGGTACTTTGGCCCTTACAAGGTTCTTGATAAAATTGGTTCAATGGCTTATAGACTGAAACTTCCTTCTACAACTGCTATTCACCCAGTCTTTTACATTTCTCAACTTAAGAAAACACAAGGAAACTTTCAGCCGACTTCTTCAATCCCAGCTGCATTTCTATCGCCAGCCTCTACTCCGCAACCGGTGGCTATTTTGGACAGAAAATGGTGAAAAGAGGAAATCAAGCAGTAACTCGGTTCTTATTCAGGGTCTCATTCTAATCTAGAGGATGCAACTTGAGAATGAGCTACTGAGATTCATCAACGATTTCTAACATTTTTTCCTTAAGGACAAGGAATTTTGAAAAGGGGGAATCTGTTAGGAAGAAATGGGGTGCAGGAGATTATTTTCTATTATTTTAAAAAGTTAACCGAAGTAATACAGCTCTCTTATGTTTATATCTAACACGCTCAGCTGAGTGTACTTTTTAAGGAAAGAATATCAATAAATTCGTTCCTTGCACTTTGCATCAGATTTACTTTCCTCATACATTCTTTTCGCATCCTTTTCAAACAACAAAAGCATGTATAACCCTCTCATGGCTAGCATTAACGAGCTGTTCAATCGTAACTGGATCGTCCGCATACGTTATATATACCGAGAGAGCAATCAATGTGTTGATTGGCTTGCAAATTTAGTTGTAAATTGTAAGTTAGGACTTACTACTTTTGTTCACGCCGAGTTCAGATTTTTTGTCCAGTTTTATAGTGTCTTATTCTGTCTCATAAATTTCAGCCATTTATTTATAAGAGTACTGCGTTTATTTATGCGGATCCTACGTGTGACTCACATAAATAAATGACTGAAATTTATGAGAAAGAATAAGACATCATAAAAATTGGACAGAAGATCTTGTCCCACGCCAAATCCAGATCCTCTGTCTAGTTTTATGATGTCTTATTCTGTTCCATAAATTTCACCCATTTATTTATGAGAATTCTGCGTTTATTTATGCGGATCCTACGTAGAACCTACATAAATAAATAACTTAAATTTATCGGACAACATAAAAATTGGACCGAGTATCTTGTGCCTCAAAATATTTGTAAATATGACTCGTATGTAACACAGAAGAAGAAGAGAGAAGAGTTTCGAACTATGATTCTTTGACTCATGGAAGACTCTGTTGTGGTCCTCACTGTCTCAGAACTGGTCCGCCGTGGCCGGTCGGTAACCGCCGCTGCGTCACTAGATTCTGGCCGCCCTATTTCCAAAATACAGTCTGATGGAGAAACGCGGTCTACTGAAGACCGTAATTTTAACCCTAACCCTAAGCATGATCCTAAATTGCTCACTCCGCTGGACCACCCCGCTCTATTGATAGGGACGATTACGCTACCTTCCGAAACCCAAACTTGTCTAAACAATAATTGCTTTCAGTTCTCCGACAATTCAACCACTGTTTGCTGTGATGTACTTAACTTTGGCATTCATTTAATCGGGAGAAAGATTAGGGTTCTTGCTTGGAATTTCATTCCTTTGAAACATTATGGTGGCGGGTTTCTGGAAATTATCAAATTGAGCCTTTTTGATTCAGATATCATTGATTCGATTCCACTGACTTCTCGTTTCTCTTCTGTTTCTTCTGACGATAAATCCAAGGCCTTTTATAACGTTCATGGTGCAGTTGAAATGGTAAGCCCTGTTTCAGTTGTTCCATGTTTGTTTGGTGGTGGCGAATCTCAAAATCTTCGTGGGTTTATCACCCGCATTCTAGTTTGCGAGTGCAAATTGTGTAGTTATAAGGAAGATTCAATTCAAAAAACGGATTGTCATTGTTTTACGAAACCCTTGTTTGTATATTTTTGTGGGTCTTCATGGTGTTGGCATCCTGTGCTTTGCAAGCTCACAGGGAGCTTTATCACTTTGACGAGGTTGAAAAAGAAGCTGGTCTTCATAGGAAAAGAGGAGTCGCAGATGATGTTTATAGTTACCGAAAATTCTCGTCTGCATTTGCATAGAATGTCCAAAGGAAGAACAAATTTTCCTAGAAAATTTGTCGAGGGGAAAGGGGAATGTGGTGATTATACTGGAGTTGTTAAAGGTAGCAACATGCAAGGAATGGTTGTTGAACTGGATAAAGAAGTGTGGCTTCTACTAACTGATCAGCTGCTCACTGCACCTCATAGTCTTAGGGTTGGCGCGATAGTAAGTAAACTATGTTCTATTATCTTGTTTACAGAAAATGACTTCATACGTATTTATGGCTAGAACAAATCGATTAATCAAAGTATGCTCTTCTAACCATCTGCTTTAATTGTAGGTTTCAGTGAAGAATGTACATTTTGTGAATCCAAAGTTTTCGTGGTCAAAACTGCTCATACTAGGGGCTTGCTTCAAGACTAGCATTAATGTAGAGTTATTCTCCCCATTGGAATCTGGGTACGGCATGTTGAATCTACTTTGTATATCTCTTTAATTCTTGTCGACTAGTATCACTTTTGTCTCTATAATCTTCCCTTGGGAATTAGATTAAATTATTTCTTAATTTGTCCTGAAACTGATTGTATACGGATATTTTGGTTGCAGAACTTACGCTTTCTAATCTCTTTGTTTTAAAAGATGTGGCAAATTATTAGAGCTATTGACTTTTCTTGGAATGTGTCAATATAGACTGGTTAACCATATTCTGATTTGTTGCAGGTGTCATATGGTTTCACGATCACAGGGTCAACTGGGGAAGTTCATTGAGTCATTGACATTTTCTGCCAGGCTATGGTGTCAAATTTTGCCCATGCTTATGACATAAGACATTAGCCACAATTTTTGTATTGATATGTTGCTAATTCGGTTTCAGGGTACTCCTTGTCATTTCATGTTTCAAGAGGAAATTTGCTGGGATTTTATCAGTAAAAGAGATTTTGGGATCAAACCATGTAACTTCCTTGCTTTACTACTGTGTGAAACTTCTGCTTTCCAGCTGTCTTTTACATTGCCATATGCTAACACATTGTGAATGATTGCAATTTTTTTTCAGAAAGAAGGGCTGGCTCAGTTGTTTTCTAGTTCACATTTACCTCATTCAGTGTCTCGAGCTAGGGTATATTGGTAAATTCAGTTTGATGAACTGATATGGTAAGGCTGTTGTTTTGGATTTAGTTATGCCTTCTTAGAACAACTTTCCTTTTGCAGCATGGGGTACTTAGAGAAGTATCAAAACATGATTCATTGGGCTGTTGTAGCGAAGGATACTTTGACAGCCTAAAATTGGTCAGTTCAGTAATGTCAATGCTCTTTTCTTTTTCATTGCACAGTACCATCAGGATGATTTGCTTCATATCATTAGAGTATATTTAGCTAATTGCAGGATTTACTGTTTTGTAGTGATTGAGAATGTATATTAGGAAAAGTGTTAACTTTCTAACCACCCATCTCAGGTTCCACCTGTCTCCACTGTTCTTCATCATTGTCAAGCCATGTGGATGAAAACATTATCGCAGGTGGAGAAGACTAATGTTAGTTTTCTAAATTGTGAAGGGAAGTCTTACGCCCTACCATTGAGAAGAATATTTACAAGTCATGAATTAGGTGGTCTTTCTCTTGTTGGGTGCCTTAAGGTAGTCACAATATTTTCTCTGGAATTTTATGTGGCCTTCCTTATTTGGGTTATGTGATTGTTTTAAAATGTAAGAACTTGTATCATAAAGTTAGTCATTGTATGGTTAGTAGTCGAGCACAATTGACTTTCTGATGGCAAGTTTGAGGTGGTTAATCAAATTGGGATTCACATATTTCATTTTGTTGGCCCACTCAATGTTTGGATATAAAATAAGCTTCTAATATCAAGGTTTTGGGTATTAATCTATGGGTGGATAATATTATTGTTAGTGTGTGAATGTTTGTTCGGATAAAATTCGTTTGACCATTTGTTTACTTGTTCCCTCTCTGCAAATGTCTAAGTGCAAACTATGTACTCTGTTTTCTGAAGGTGACCTGGGTGAAATAGGGGAAAACTAGTTTTGATTAAAGTCTTTTTATTTGAAATTCAGATTTCTCCGCTTACTGGAAGGTTGCAGCTGGTTGATGCGACAGGCAGTATTGATGTCATCATACCTGACCTTCCAACCACTTGGAAAAGCAGCAGCATATATGAGGTTGTTCTTAATTACGAGTCAATCACCCTGGTCTTCGTCTGAATTTTCTGATCTTCATTATTAATCTTTATGTTATGTAAAATGTCAGAAATCAAGTAATTTGACTTTTTTTTTTCAGGTTGTTAACTATAGTCTGATTGTAGAGGGCACACCCCATGCTCTTGATCTTTTAGAGTTGCTTGAGAATGAGTTACTCTCATGCAGAAACATTTTTCATTTTGTTCCATGGGAAAGCAAGGTGCAATTGACAGTTTATGCTTGTTTTCACTTGAGAAATTCAACCAAAAAAAATATTCCTATTTATCCTTGTTTGGCCTCGAATGATGATTGGAAAAAACTTCAAAGTGGTAGTTTTCATCTGATCTGGATAGCACACAAGTACCCTGTGCTGCAAAAGGTATGTTATGCTTTAGCCTGATTAATTCTTGGCAAGTTTAATCATAGTTGCTTTTATAGTTTCTGTTTTATTGGATTATGTTGCCAAAAGAAACCAAAATTGGAATGAAGAATGGCGTGGTTGTTCAAATGACTACTTTTCATTTTCTTGTGCTAATTGTTAATGTTTTTATCTGCAGTCTCAAGATGAGCCAGTCATATCTGATGGGTATAGTATGTTTATAGAGGCCTTCATCTTGCCGTGGGATCTCTTTTTCCGGGGAAAAGATGAAACCTTATGCACTGTTAAAGATTTGAATAGTCAACTGACTGAACCCTTGGGTCCTTATGTAAATTCCCCTGAAGCTTTACCTGAGAAGAATTGTAAAAATGATCGGTTATCAAGCCAGACTTTTGCCTTTGATTTGATGAATGATAATAATCATGGTAAAGGTAAAGTCAGTACTTGTGCTTCTTTTGATGAATCTGTCAAGTGGGAATGTGGAAACTTCCATTCTCTTGAAATTCCCTGCTTAGCTATGACCAGGAAATCTGATGGTTCTAGCTTGCTGTGTTTAGCAAAATTGTGCTCTACAAAATTTAAGTTACAGAATGGTGCTTATCGTAAGCCAAGGGCAGAAAAGGTATTGCTGGAATTCAGTTCCGAAAGCTTTTTCAAGTATCAGGTATATCTTCTCTTTTATAGGTTTTTTGTTTTCCACTTCTCTGTTTGTGAAGAGATATTGAGAATTTTATGTATGTGCTTACTGACAATATAGGTGCTTCTAAATGCCAGTTGTTGCAGATTGGTGGTTACTACATTGTAAAGCATCATATAGACGAATCTAGTTGCCATCTTAAAGACCCTGGTGCTAATAGTTTCCGTAAGGTACTTATCACTTTTGGAACACATCTGTGGGAGCTCTCATTCTGTCATGATGAGGCTTTAACAAATAGTGGATCAACAGAAGATTGTCCTGAGAATGATCTTCCTTTCAGCATTGAAGAGGCCAGGATTAGAGATCAATTTGAACTAGATATTGACAGGTCCATTGCCAATTGTCCCAAATTTTGTTCAGATGTTCATCTTCATCTCCCTGTCAATGTCCTAGGTTTATTGGAAATAAAGCTTAATGAAGCTAAGTTTGCTCAAGCATCAGAAGAGAATGCTAATGATCTTCCTTCCATAATGCCTCTTTGTGGTCCATTATCTGGATCTTCCATCTCCAGCTGTCTTTTTCCTGAAGGAAGTCTAATATCTGTGTTTGGAGATGTGGTCGGAGTTCATGCTTTTGACGACAGCTCATCCAGTAGTCATTTAAGTTGTGGAGGGCCTGGTGATTTTTTTGCAAAGAGATTGAAAATATCAATTAGTGTTTGTATACATGTCTTTGTGGACAATAAAATGGTAAATTTCTAGTACATTATTTCTTACTCTCCCTTTAGTCAGGAAATGACATATTTTGCATTATCACTAACGCTAAATAGTATCTTCTAGGTCAATATTTTTGGTTTCAGAAGCAAATATGAGTGCCCTGTTGGATTCGGACCTGGTGTTAAAGCAACATTTCATCGGATCCTTAAGTTAGGGTATGCTGCACATAAAAGCCTTGTTGAGCTTTCACATGAATTCTAATTTTCACTTTGTTCTGCTTTCTCTTGCCAATTTAATGGCAATGCCTCAACTCTTCTATTGAGATTAGAAAAATTAGAAGTCTTCAGTGGCTCTTAAAAGAAGCCAGTGCCATCATTGCACTGAAGTTACTGTTTAAAGATATCCTGAATTTGGAAGAATTTTATCAAGAAACTTCCACTAGAGTGAGTGACGTTGGGCAGAATCAGTAAAGCCAGAACATTCTGGAGAACTCTGAATTTATGGTGTTATTTAGGTTGGCTAATGGATGAAAAGGGTGGATATGCAAACTATTAGTGAGTTGAGTTCTTGGAAATTCATAGTTATTATTCTGTTGTTTATGTGAGGACATCTGCTATAGTATTTTGGCTTTATATCACAGCCTGGCTATCAACTTTTCTATGTTTGAGTTTGGCTATTGATGCTGAGATCTGCATTTTTTCATCGCTAATATGTATTAATTTTCCAGGCAGGGTAATCGATTGATGCTGACACCTACGTCTTTTATTGTACTAAATTGCACAAGAGTTCTCCATGAGCCAAACCATGATATTTCTAATTTCTGGTCTGATTTTCATACATCAACTGCTGGATCTTTGGACAAAGTTTGTTCTGGCTCAATCTATGAGTTAATTTGGTGCAAAAGCTCCAAACCTATGCAGATTAGTTGCAGGGTAACTGTAATAATGATATTTGCATTTTGTCTAGGGTTAATTTCATAAATTTATGCTTCTCCTTCATAATTATTCTTCATTGACGAAGCAATTTATGAGATGTGGAACTTCAGTTATGATTTGCCTCTGTTTTTGTGACAGATAGTCACTGTACATATCTTGGTTTTGGAGTACAAGAAATATGATGGGATACATTCAAAAGTGCACTCCAGTTCACATTGTATTGACATACCACTTGCGGGGTTTGTGTTAGGTAAGCTGTTATAAATGGGTATAAAAATGTGCAGTATTTGTGAGCATCATTAAGGGTAATATTTATACCGAGTTTTTTTAAATAAAACTTGGGGTTGCTGTGGCATTAATCAATGTTAAGTTTAAGTAACAAATAGATCTGCAGTCGTTACTTGACTTACCTGCAAATTCTGGTTGCTACATATGTGGCTGATTGTAAAAGATGAAGTGAGAGCGTAGAAAGCTTTCTTGATAATCGTATGGAAATAAGCAAATGGTAGCTAAGAAGCCACTACCTTTACTTGCAGTTGCAAGAGACTTGGTATACAGTGGCCTTGCCGGCTTTAAGATTTTGATTCCAATGTTATGTTTTATATTATATCTCATTTGCATGTGTAGATGATGGATCATCTTCATGTTTTTGCTGGGCTGATGCTGAAAGAGCAGCAATTTTGCTAAGGCTGGATGAAGAAATTCCGGTGGAAGCTCTTCATAGCTGTGGATGTGTATTGATGCATGGGTCTTCGAGGTCCAACAAGTATCATCTGGAAACAATTTTAAAGAAGCATGATAGAATTATTGTGAGAAACTATGGATTGGTAGCTGATTCTTGTAATCAAGATCTCTCTATTTCTGTCAATCCAGAAAATGCACTCAGCAGCTCAGATGAGAGTCTCTTGAAGTTTATAATTTTAAATGCTTGCTTTGGCTCAGTTTGGGTGAGAAAATTTAAAGAACTTGAGACGCAAATTCCCAGTGTTTTATGATTATGTCTAGGTTGAATAAAATGATTCAAGTCTTATTTTATACTTATGGAACCCCTTCGACCATTTGGTCGTATTGACAGATTTTCCTATATTTCCAGTGTAATAGCCCACAATTGATATAAGCTGTGTATTATCCCTAATCAAGCCTCTTCTGTTTTTATAAAGTCCAGCTAATTGTAACTTTTTAACATCTCATTGACAGACTGTTGTTGCTAGTGCTCTGCATCCAAATGTTGTTAAGAAGCTCGATAAAGAGAACCTTGTGCAACTGGAAACGACAGCTACGAATGTATGGGCCATGGAAGTGTACAACACAAACTATTTGATTGGGGCCAGGGAGAGAAGCGGAGAACTGCTAAGTAGGTAACTATCCATATTTATTTCAACTGGATATGAAATAAGATTTATATCATATTTAGGTCCTCAAAGGTAGCTAGTGCTATTCTTTTGATATTTGTTCAATTGTCCCCAATGTCCTCTCTTGCAAGATGTGTGGCGTTGGTTGGAGGTGGCACATGTTTGTAACATATGATGACCATCAGCTATATGCATCGTTGAGTCTTTGATGGCATGGCTATTACTTGCCGAATTTTGAATGAGAAATGACATATGAAAGTATACATTCACTATATTGATTGTAATCGCTTAAGAAATTGCACTTTCTACGCTCTTTGGCATTATTTGTGTGATCTGTCCCAAGTATGAATTCAGTATTAACTTTATATATTTGCCTAATTTGACTGGCCAATGAAGCCTAATACCCTGCTTTGGCAAATTACCTAGCAATTGATCAGGGGGGGTGATCGGAAATGATCTTCTTCAGGAGTCTACTCATGTTATTGGAAGTAGACATATGAACATACAGTTTATTCACAATGGCCACTATAACATTGACAATTGTGGTGTCTGAAAAGATTTATTCGAGTTGGAAGGGAAACTTTGCATTTGCCAGTGTTTGATGGATTGATTCTGGGTTGAAACTGGCATTCTGGAGCTAAGAGAGGTCCATCATTATTGAATTTTGGTCAGAACCCGGTGGTCCACATTTCCCTGCCTTCCAGCGCCATTTAGCAGCAAAATGAGTTCTTCGCCTATGGTTCATGGATGATGTATGGTTCCATGGCGCTTTGACAACAAACAGCTTTTTTGGAATCTATTGTTTTTGAAAAGAGCCAGAGATCCTAAACCATGCAAAATCATGGTGCAGTCAAGAAGATAGAAGATCAACCGGAAGAATGGCAACGAACTATCTAATATATTTAAAGGCGGAGTACGTGTGTAGCTGTTATGGCAGTTGAAATGGTCGCTGTCGAACTATATGTATCCGGCCATCTGAAGGGTTGGTCAAATACTTGTTCACTCATAATTTTCTAAGCAGGAACTGCCTGCCGTGAATGTGGGAAGTTGGAACTTTACTTTATGACCTGAGAATTTCAGACATCATATGTGCTATTATTTGTCACAAAGGCTCTAATTTATGGGGAAGTTTCAGAATCGAATTGTATCCTACAATGCGGCTTAATGCGAGCTGGTACTAGAAAAAAAGAAACTATTCCTTACACTTCAGATGATCAGTCCATCTAAAGCACAGCTATAAACATCAGTGAATATACTTTCACTAGGTTAAATTTCACTTGTTTCTTTACATGAAGGCATAGATTAGAAAAGTCCTTCAGATTGGTTGGACAGTGTTGACAGTAATTAGGTATAGCCTACAGCCTAGACTCCAGGTGTTGGCGGAAGTCACTCAATTTTGAAATAATATGTTCTTGGTTTGTTTAATAATATGTTCGAGGCTTGTTTGCCTTACAGAAGCAGAGACTAGTCCTGAGAAAGCAATAGACCTTTCTGAAAAGTGTTCCCTTGGCAGAGAGGTTTTGGAGCTTAATACAGACAATAGTCAGTTCTTTTAGATTCCCCAATTCTTCTGTTCACTTTTTGCTTTTCTTCTCGTCCTTTTTACCGTCTGGAGGTTCTTCTTCTGACATATTGTTAAAATAACACATGTGGGGACAGGTAACATTCGCCTCTGGTTTCGTCCACCATGTTAAGTCATTTTACTCGAACCCTTTTCACATGATGCCCCAAAACTACTAGAAAGAATCCTGAAGCTCTCGTCAAGGCTGCTGCTGCTTCATTGTTTTAAAGCCTACACAAGAGTAACTTAAAATCCTTTCGTCTCGAACCATTTCAAGGCCAGAATGTCAATGCCAGTTAGCCAACAACCACCAGCAGAAACCGTAACACAGCAAACCTTCAATTTTCACTCAACCCACAGCTCGGTTGGTCCAGCAATTGCTGTACTAGTAGTAATCATGGTCTTATGCATAGTTGCTATTATGATTGGAAGGCTTTGCTCAGGCAGGAGAATCATGAGCTACGGACGGTACGACGTAGAGGGTTGGGCTGAGAGGAAATGCTCTTCCTGCATTGATGGAAGGATTAGCCCTCCACCCCCAAGGCACAGTACGTCTAACACCTCCACACCAGCGTCAACTCCAGTTCAACCCAACCTTGAAAATAAGCAACCAGAGCAATCTTCTGAAAGCACAAATCTCGGTTCTTAAATCAGCTCCTGTTGTGACATGTATGTCAGGCTCATCGTTTGTGAATCAGGTTCACTTATTCGATCTTCTGTCTTAAGCGTTAGTTGCCTCCCTGACTTTGTAGCTTCAATTTTTGTTCTTAATTTCTAACTTCATCAATTGCCAGAATATATCTTCCATCCCAACAATGCATAGCTTATGGTAGCCAACAGTTCTTATTCTGGTTATGCTCAACCGTTTCTAAAACAGCCTACAATGAGCAATGTCTGACTTCCATCATCTAGCATTAAAATTATATAAGAAAGCATCTTTTCTACATCTAACAAACATTGATTGCTAGTTTAATGAAAAGACAGACGCTCAGATTTGTAGTTTGATATAATATACTTGTGTTGTTACTAGGACATCGGTACATATGGTTCGGGAAGTGAACTAGTGTTTAGTCAAAGTCTCTTTTCGAACTTTCTGTTCCTTGTCTTAACCAAAATGCAAAAGAATTTGACTATCTTAAACAACATAAACAACCAAAGTACACCCTAACCCTGCGTTTGATTAGTGTCTTCAGGAGTGAGGACGGATGACAAGAACACAAAAATTCTATCTTTCGTCCTGTTTGTTTGCCATCTTTACCTATTTTTGTCCCGTCTTCAGAGGATAAGGACAGAAATTTTTGTTCCTTCTAAAACTGAGGTATGAGAATTGTTGTCCTACCGACAAAAACTAAACACATAAGGAAATGTCAGAAATACCCCTCCCCCACATGAGCAATTTTTATTCTTAATTATATTATTAAACTCATCACAATCATCTTCATTATTATTATTTTTTTCTGTCCTTGGGATGGAGACAATTTTTTCTGTTCTGTCTATCGTAACCAAACATCTCACTGTCTCCAATTTTTGTCCTGTTTCGTCTTCAAATTTCTGTCTCGTTCCGTCTCTATATATTGAAGACACTAACCATACGCAACGTAATGCTTGCCGTTCATACATTGAGAAGAACACATTGAGAAGAACATATTGGTTCAACATCATCTCTCAGCAGGAATTACATCCTCATAAGTTATAATGGATGCTCCTGCAGGCTGCATCTTTACTTCAAAATGACAGCTAGTTCCACAATGACCAGGAGGGAGAATAATCCAATCAGTTCAGTGGCTGTCTCTGCATAACTAATTACAAGGTTAAAAGTGTGATTTATATTTTAATGTTTACAAAAAATTTAGAAAAAGAAATCTAATTTTCATCTTAATTTTATTAAAATAATTATTATTTTAATTGTAATTTTATTAAAATAATAATTATTATATTTTGAATATAATGTAACAATGGTTAAGGATTTATTTGACTTTTATTAAGCATAAAAGAGAAAATCACATCTTTAACTAATGTTTAAGAAATTATTTTTAAAATAATATTAATATTTAATTGATTCAAATTATTTAATTATAATATCATATAAGTTAAATTAATTATTATATACTAAAAATTGTTAAAAATTCAATTTTAAATAAGATTCAACAGCTTATTTGTACTCCTACCATCAGTGGGGTCTTCTATTTTCAGCAGCTAAGAGACACCTGCCACAACGTACATACTTCCTGGTACACACGTCTTTTCCAGTCCCTTCCCTTGTCCAACAGTATAAAGCAAGCGAACAGTTTTATGTCATACTAGGGGATCTGCAAACAGAATCATATAAATGGAGCCACTGCTGTCATCGTTTCACCTCATTGATTCTTTTTCTTGTCTCTGAAACTGCAAGGACGAAGCTTCCGTAATAAACAGGAAACGGATTGATTTTAAAACAATAATTTGATAAGAGAAGGCTGTGCAAGTAGAGTTTCATTATTGACATTAAATGATTGATGATACTAAAGTCGCTTCCAGCACCTAACATCACTAAAACGTTCAACATCAATGGCACTTGTAAGATCCTGAATTGTGAGATTCTGGCACACCGATGCACTCTATGGATTAATCGGAATCCTCTTCCAGAAATTAAACCGAAATCCTTGCTTGGGGGTTGCCATTACTTCTTTGTGTCAGGTCTCAAGAAACAGACTAGAATTTGCTGTAAATGCTTGTTTTGGCACGTAGTTTTATCCAAGTCCATTTCTTTTCAAGCTGCCGTGCTGGTGATGTACCGTTCTTGTCAGAAATGAAGGTGGGTTTTGATCACAGTTAACATAGCCAGGCCATTACTCTCGGGGAATCTGAAAATTGGCACTTGGGCTATGACTACACTGATTGGTCTCTGGAGAACAATCCCTTCTACATCGATGACACTTTAGGTCAATCCAAGAATTCCTGAAGCCCATTATAGTTGGTTTATTTCCAGAATTCTCAAGTTATAAGGCGCCAATCTTGGTCAAGTTCTGTCTTCTTGTGCAGTGTACAAATATGATCCACCATGTGGAAATAAAGTAGATACAGTGTCTACATGTTGCAGCAAAACTATCAAGCAAGCAGCTGGCTAACCCTTACCAAGGAAGTGGATAAGCATTTTCTTCTTACCTGAAGCAATGAAGGCCTCTCTATTTTGCTAGTGGGTCGATCAAGTTCTTTGCGGTGCCATGTTTTCTTTGTGTTCACGAAACATACAAATACCAGAAGTAGTAGCTGCAAGTCTTATTCAGAATGAGAACATTTCAATCAATTTGGCAGACAATGATTGACTATTTTAAATAATATATTAATATCTGTCTTTGGTCCTTCAATCCCTACCATGATAAATATACTGCATGAGCTTTCTGGATTGAAATGAAGTAACATGCGGTGGTTGTGTACACTACCACTCAGAGCACTATTCTGACCAATTCGTGGTGGATATGATTTCAATTCTGAAATGTGATTGTTACGTAGCATTAACTAGCGCTGAAACTGACGTGAATCTGTTTGATCCAGATGTCCATGTCCTGGACTCTCTTCCTGGGGCCAACCATGCACCGAAAGTTGTTTCTGTTGAACCTCAATTCTGTGTCCTAGGTGGTCCATTTGGTCTATATGACCCCACCTTGTCATACAAGTCGTTCATCGAACTTTTATGGTTCCGTCATCATTATCAGAAAATATCCACCAAGCTCAAACCATGGTTGTACGTACTATCATGCCCTCATGCAGCACAGCAGATCATATAAACAAAATCTTCTGACGAAACCCAATTTCACGAAAGTAATGGATACGAACAAACAGAAACCATTGATCTTTTAAGTGCTTATAGCTAGCAAAATAAATGGTAAGTTGGCGAGACGGGAGAGCGAGAAATTGGACAGAAGCAGTAACTATGATAGGAGAAAGGATCTTCTATCTAATATTACTCTGTCCTATCTTGTTCATTTGAATCTCAACCATTTATTTATCACGTAAATGAATGATTAAGATTCAAATCGATAGAATAAGACAAAGTAATACTGAACAGAAGATTCAGACTCTTTTAAAAAAGAACATTAATACATATTTACTTGGGACTTCCAAATGCAAAAGTTGGCAAGCACCTGAAAAACTCGCATGAGAGTCTAACATAA
>JAOSBM010000006.1:2921470-2937181 GCA_027568955.1 Erythroxylum tenue
TTTTACATGAAACTCCATAATAGCATTCAATAAGATAATGCCTCGAGAAGGACAAAATGCTCCGTTGTAACATTTTTGACATTTTCCGATCAACTCCCACGTATTGCCAAACACAATCCGTTCACATTCCTCCGGAGTTTTGTTTTATGTTTCCTCGCTATCACCAGGTTGTTGGACTAACCCTTTTAACCTATCTATTCTGATACTTACAAAATTGTAAATGAAGTTTAATTTTAATAACAATAACTGAATATTAAGATCTTGACACTTAATTGTGTATTGTATTGTTTCAATATTTACTGCGAACTTTTACAATTAATAGTAAGAATTAAAAGAAAACAAAGAATGCTTGTAGCTTTAGAGAAGCCTCAATCATGTGGTGGAGGCGTAGTGTGCATCCAATCTTGTGTGTAGATTGTCGACTCATGTGCAGACTGGCGACAAACCAAAAGCTGTTGGTGTAGACGACAAGTCTGAGGGGTGGAGGATCGATCGGATTCAGCGTGTGGTGGATCCAAAGCCATTAGAGTGCACATGGACTATAGGACTGAATGCTAATCTGCCTAAAATGCCCTGTTTGTACGGCAAGAAAGTTTTCTTCTTCAAGTCTTGCGAAGCTGCTTTGTTCGTGGTGTAATGCAACTCGTGTGCCGACACTCTGCCTTTTCTCTTTGAGTGGTCGGTCGTGTTGGTGTTCTTGACGTCGTCGTGTTTCCTACCCGAGTATTTCCGCAGTGGGTCTTTATCCGACGCTCGGCCCTCTGATGCACTTCTGAACAACAAGAAGTCTCGCAAACTCCATTTCCTAGAAGAACTCTTCGAAGAAGACGATGTAGAGGATGATGACGTGTTAGAACTAACGGACGTTGAATGTTTGTTGTTGTTGTTGTTGTTATTGTGGTGATTGCTTTTGTCTTCTTCTTCCCACGGGTATTGAGCGACCCTGTGAGGAGAAAGCGATCTCGCCGCTCTACGGCTTGAACTTACCGTTAAATCTCTCCCTCTACCAACATTCTCTGTTCTCGAATCCTTCTTCTTAGAGAAAACCCCACTTATAATCTTCTTTCCTCTCGCCAACGGCGATCTCGGTGACCTCGGAGACAAAAGCGGACTTTTCTGATCTTCAACTTGCAGTCCAGAAGGTGGAACCAATAAGGGTCTGATCTTACCGCCGTCGAAAAGCTCGTCGGCAGGCAGCGAAGCCTTCTCTAGATCAGCACTGAAATCAAAAGCGAAATCATCATTACCTCCACCATTTGGTGAACCAGGCCTTGTTCCACTGATCGGCGACAAGCTGTCGAAATATCGGTAAAACTCGGCGACGCGAGAAGGGCTGGCTGGAGCACTTAAAGACAAATCGCCAAATCCTTTAGGCGTAGAGGGAGTGCTAAAGAAGGGTAAAGGCCGAGCGTCGTTGAAATCGAAGTCTAAACCCCTCGAAGGTATCACGACTTCCATATCTCCAAGACACGAAGATTTTCTTATGTTTTGTTCGATGTTCACTAGAATGTAATGTAAGAACAAACTAATGAGAGAAACGGAGAGTGTGCGGGGTTGTTGGGCCAATCCCTCAAGATGTCTATATATATAAACATAAGAGAGATTTTACAACGAGGACGGCTATAAGGAAGAACCAAAGAAGCAGCGACTTATAACGGAGGCGTACGTAGCAGATTGTTGACCAGAGACTATTATTAATTAAATTAATTAATAAGAAATAGCCGCCGTTTTACAACTTTATCGCTCTTGTCTCCGTGTCGTTTTCCCATTTCACGTAGATTTTGGAATATAATTTTCGTCTACCATTTTTGATTTATTGATTACGCACGGGGGATTTAGGAGATGGGCAAGTTTCGTAGTAAGCAAGTAGTTAACTAGTCATGACGTTGATATGGTGAGGCAGAGCCACCCATATGTGGTGTTTTTGGGTTGATAAGTAAAACTTAAAAAAGAGTAATTAGGGCTAGAAGATTGTTATTCGTCACACTTGTCATCAAACTTTAAATTTGACAAGTGACGTATTGAAACATGTAAAGAGTAATTAGAGATCATCTATGATGCATTCGTGGCTTCATTACCACGTCTTGTTTGACTGAATGATGGGGGGTTCGGTCAACGTACTCAAGATAACTCATTTCTTGCGGACCACACATTGCCTGAGCTGAGCAGGGACGTGGCGTGGGTTCATGGTCTTGTGAACCCTACCCAACTCGTATGTAATTGGTTGGCTTCATATTTGCTTGTTTAATTTTATCAATTTACAGGATATTTTAGTACATTCAAAACGAAAATTAACATTTGCAAAATTTTCAAAAAAAAACCTAATGTTTAGGAAACATTCACAACGGCCCTCTGAGTCTTATGGCTATTTTAAACCGTTTTCTAAATATTAAGGTTTATGTTGAACGTTATGGTTCATTTTACACGCTCCAAAATGTTAGGGTCTAATTCAAATTTTAGTATAAACATTAGGAACTAAATTGATATTTTCACCATTTAAGGAATAATTCATGGATTTGAACTATGAAGCTTGTGTAAAAGGCGAACTTTGTCTTCTCTTATACTAAGATTGTATGCGACAAGACTTGGCATTTGTTAAACTGACAGTGGACAGATTTTTCCAGGTAAAATACCTAATTAAGGTGTACTTTGGACGAGGAAAAGAAAGTCAATAACAAAACGTGGGAATTTCCAAATAAATCGCCCACTAGAGCGGAGGGGGAGCAACTCTTCTAGATGCTAACGTTGATACTAATTCATTTTACGTCTTGAATCGGTTACTTGACAGAGTAGTTTTCGTCATGTCATTGCTTACCATAACCTAATTTTAATCTTATTATTCTTATTTTTATTTGATAGTTTTTTTATAAGAGTTGATAGTTGTTAGTGAATATGTAAAACTAATTAAGTTAGTCTCACTCAACAGTTTAAGCTATTGTGGTGAAACGATCACTTAACATGGTATCAGAATTTTGTGACCAAGTGGCCGTGAATTCAAATCTTACCATTCACCCATAATTCAGCACAAAGTAAAGTAAGCATGCATGCTTGCGTTCTAAGAGCTCAAACCAACCTAAGATTCTAACATTAGAGGCTCTTAGCAAGTTATCCATATCCTCCCTTAAGAGCATGATATCACATTATTCTTATTTCTTATTATTACGGGTTGATTGCGATTTACTTGACTTAGCTTTTACGTTAACTTTGAAGCATTATGAATGTATTAATTTACTACTCACTGACCACTTTTCTAAGCTATGTTTGTTAAACTTAATTTCTAATGTATGTACATACTCCCTCGTGCTTGGTATGATTAAACATTATAGTGTATGTTAGATAGCTAATTTTACACACTATTATCTGTTACAATTATATATATGATCTAATGTTGCTTTCATATTGTACACGACTTCTAGAATTGTTAGACTTTTTATGTACATGGGTTTTTTAACGTGCGGTCAGACAGACGGAAATACTCTTTTTTAATTTGAAATTCGCATTAATTACAACATAGAGTTGTAGACCTTATTAATTGTTCAAGTGGTTTTTAAATATTACATTCTTTTTTGTTTAAAGGAAAAGGATAAAAAGGGATTATTCACATTATATATAAAAAAACATTTATATTATCTTACACAAGTTTTTCACTGCATACAGTATTTTAAAAATAAGACCGGAAGTTAAAACGATAAAACAAGACAATTGAAGTTTAAAAAATTCAATCAATATTAGACACTAAAGATTGAACAAAATTAAAGAATTTAAAATATTATTAAAAGAGATTGTTTTTATCTATCGAATAATTTAAAGTTCAATTGAAAAAAATATTGTTAATAAAAATTAATTGATCTATAAAACTTATTAATTAATAAAATTGATTAATTAATTGATTAATTTCTAACCACAAGAGTTATCAAAATAAATTGAACTGAAAAATTAAAAAGATAACCAAAAAATTGAATGGTTCACAATTTTTACGATTGAACACTTAGGGTATCCCCCTCTGTTCTAACTCTGATACCACGTAAGGTCTTCTTCTCTATTCTTGCTCTGATACCACTCAAGATATCCTCCTCTATTCTGGAACTAGCACTACAAGCTCAACCAGCTGCGCAGGTTATGACTCAATCAACTGCAACCAAGCCTACTTCAGAACTTTAGTTTACATTCGATAATTTACCCCCCAAAAAAAAAAAGAAGAAGGATAGAATACATGAATTCGGTGTATAGATTGATAACTAAAAGTCTTAGCACTTGACCCACTTTTATGAGTCAAAAAATGATATTGAGTAATCACTCAACCTAGCTAGCAGTCAATATTGCCTTTTAGACAAGTTCGTTTTGCGCTGCTAATTTTGAGTTTTCGGCAAGTGTATTTCCATATAAAAACGCTGAATTCTGCCACGAGCAACATATTTTTAAAACCTATATGATCTGTATTGCAGTTGGAGCCTGGAGGTTTTGTTTGTTTTCGTACTGTATTTTCTGATTTGATTATACTTTTACTTCTCAAAAATCGCTAATTGGCTACGGAAAATTTTCCGTCGCTAATTTTCCGTCGCTAATTTGCATTTTTCTTGTAGTGTGAAACAGGTTGATAACAAATTTAAGATTTAAAAGATTTAATCAGTATTAGATATTTATAAAATTAGTTAAAAATTAAATAAAATTAAAGAAATCAAAATATAATTGAAATATGTTTTTTTATCTATCAAATAATTTAAAGTTTAATTAAAAAATAGATTTTTAAATAAAAATTAATCGATTTATTTTAGTTTATAAGAATTTATTAATTTGTTAAAATTGGCCAATTAATTAGTAAATTAATTGATTTACAACCATAAAAGTATTAAATTTTTAATCATTATTTTTGTCAATATAATAAAAATAAATAATTATAAAAATTACCTTCACCAAACATTATTTTATAAAGCTAAAGTCGTCTTAAGTATCTTGACTCTGGACCGCTTCATATCTAATGATCAAGATTTTTAAAAATAGATATTTATCATTGTCAAACAATAAGTTGAAGAGAAAAAATGGGCAATCTCATAAATATATTATAAACATTTTCCAAACTTTGGTATAAAGGGTGATGTATACATTATTGGTGGCGTCCCACTACTAGGTGTAGGTTGATGAGAATAGAAGTAATGCACCTTCTAGAGAGTAATAATATCATAGAGCCACTACATGGTGACGAAAGATAAGATCATTAATGTCCGTTGAAATTATTCTTTTTTTATTTCAACGGACATTAATGATCTTATCTTTCAAAAAAATATCAGAGTATGTATTGATTGGGACATCTTGTGTATTTATAACCTCGCACCAATCATATTGTATACGATTCTATTCACACATTTTTTTAGGTCTTATATATTTACGTGGATGAGATCGTATGAAATAGGATTGATATAAGATTATAGATACAAAGAATTTGATCCCGTATTGGGGACAAGATCTTCTGTATCTATAACCTTGTATTAACCCTGTTTTATACGATCCTATCATAGGATCATAGGATCGTATAAAACAGAATTAGTACAGTGTTATGGATATAGAAAATTTGATCTCATATTGAGGACATGATTCTTTGTATATTTATTTGGGTCTCACATATTTATGTGGATGGAATCGTATGAAACATAATTAGTACAGGGTTATGGGTAAAAAAGAAAATTGATTGAAACAACCTTTGAAATGGACCAAAAATATTAACCTAATGTCCGATATATTTTTTTTAACATGCCGTACAGTTCATCTACAAAGCAACAAGTCATGCCATGGCAAATTTGTGTTCCATAATTTTTTAATTAAACATATAAATAGCTTAGTTAATGAGTCCTAAGATTTCGAATTTAATATTAGTTTGTTTGAAACTAATAGTATTGTCTGTTAATGGAAAAGACCATCTAGAAGGAAACTGAAAATGTCATAAGACGACGGTCATTGCCGTTTACCATAATAACAACAATACCACTAAAATGGATAATGATCAAACAAGAAGATCTTGAGTTCAGACAATACTTACAAATTCGATTAAATCGAGAATTAATATTAAAAGGTAACTTGGAAGAAGATGTCTTCGGTTCAATAGTTCATAGATACAATTGTTTTCCTAGATCTGTAACGAACCAGTAGAACAAAACAGGGTTTAGGTAGAACAAGGATACTTAGATGGCCAAACTTTTGTACTTCAATATCATAAGTTTCAACGTATTCATTGAATACAGGTTGCATTGAATAGTAACAGGTCTTTTGTTCCCCTACCCAGTTCTCCCTATTTTCAGCATTGAATGGCTGAGATCTGGTGGCAACCGAGAAAACAGACCTATGAGACGTATGGGGTACAGCGCTTGAAAGCTCAACATCACTGTCTTTTCAAACAGTGGATTTAAGTGGACGAACTTAGTGACGACCCCCCAAAACTTGCACTCCAAAAGTACGTTATCGCAATAATTGAACGTTCGAAATATGAGACTAAATACATATAGTTGTTAAAACCAGCCTGGCCCACCCAATTTGGCCCGGTTTTGCCCGCCCATGACCAGGTTAACTATGACCAAAATCGGGGCGAGTCGGGCTGGTTTTAACATCTCTATTTGGCCCAATTATTACTTTAAAAAAAAGTGATGGATCGGGTTGGCCTTGTCAGCTTGTGGCTCGTCGGGTCACGAATCGGTTAGCCTGTAATTGGGTCAGGCCGAGCCCGAACTGATGTCCTGAGCATTACGGACGTTGGATTTTATATTTATTAATTATTAATTTTATAATAATAACAACAACATCCATAAAAATATGAAACGTTGAGTTTAGGAAGATCTAATAATAGACAGCCTTATCCTTAATTAGTCAACAGGATGTTTTCAAATGACTCATATGAATAAATAAAAATCAAATAAAAATAGAAAATGTGGCTACACCATCAAGCTTTTCATTTTCAGTTGATGGGCTAACATTTCATCCCATAAAGCCTGACCGACCTAATCACTAAACAATAGAATTTATCTTTGAGCTTGAGTGGTATCTTCTTGTCTTTCTTTTTTTTTTAAAAGGTATCTTCTTGTCACATAAAACTTTCGATACACTTCTCCATTTATGCCACCTTAATTTAATACGATGAACTATGTATTCATGGATATCTCAATTTATTTGGATGATAGATCCTAGATACTTAAAATACTCGTTTTATGGTATAACTTCGGAACCAATCTTTACCTCCACATACACTCTAGGTACTCAGTTTTAGCCTTGTTCAATTTAAAGCTTTTCGATTCTAACGTATCCTTCCAAAATTTTAACTTGGCATTCACACCCTTTTTTGTCTTATCCGCTAAAACAATATCATCAACTAAACAATATATACCAAGACACATCACTTGGATATTCATGGTGAGTTCATCCATCACTATTGTAAACAAAAAGGGGCTCAATGAGGAGCCTTTGTATGACCTAATATCAATAGAAAAATACTCTGTATTTCCTCGCATTGTCCTGACTTTAGTCATTATACCTTTATACATATCCTTAATAACTTGTATATAGGTCATAGGAACTCTCTTAATTTCTAAACACCTCCATATGATTTCTATAGGTACTTTATCATATGCTTTCTTTAAATCAATAAAAATCAAGTGTAGCTTACTTTGTCTTTCCTTGTATTATTCTATTAATCTTCTAAAAGGAGTAAAGCTTTTATCTTGGACATTCCTGACATGAAGCCAAACTCGTTCTCCAAGATAGGAATATCCTTCCTCACTGTCTTCTCAGTCATCTTCTCTTATAACTTCACGGTGTAATTAAGTAGTTTGATGCCTCTATAGTTGTTACAACTTTGGATGTCCCATTTTGTTTTTATATAGAAGAATTAGCATACTAAGTCTCCACTAATCTAAAATTTTGGCGGACTTAAGGATCACATTAAAAAGCTTAGTTAGCCAAGTAAGACCCTCTTCGCCTAGGCTATTCCACACCTCTATAAGTATCTCATCAGGCCCTACTGCCCTTCCACTCTTCATCTCCCTCAAAGTTTTTTAAATTTCTTCCCTTAATCTATTGGCAACAAGTAAGTTACAGTACCTTTTGGTCATGCTAAGATCACTTAAAGAGATATTGTCTTTTACATCTTCTTTAAAAAGGTTATAGAAGTATCTCTATCATCGTCCCTTGATATTATTTTTAGCCACGAGCACCCACCCTGCTTAATCTTTTATACAACGAACTTCAACTAAGTCTTTTGTTTTTTGTTCCCTAGCTCTCGCCAACTTAAAAATATCATTTTCTCCATCTTTAATTTTCAATCATTGGTATAATTTCTCGTAAGCTCTGCTTTAGCTTATGAGATTATCTTCTTGACCTCTTTCCGTATCAGTTTGTCACTTTCTCTATTAAATACTTTCTCTACTTTTGTGGTGCTATCCAATAAAGCTGTATAGGTGTAACATCCCACCCACGACAGGAAGGGTAAAATAGTAAATTTGGCATAGGATGATGTGGATTGGGATGAAGTAGGACTGTTCATGCTTGTGAACATGGACTCAAGATTGTTACTGTATTTTTCTGTGTGAATAAATGGTTTAAAAAAAAGAGAGAGAAGAAAATGTTATACTGAGTTTTAACCGACTGATGTAGTACGCCACCCTCGCGGGGCACGGACTCGGATATCACCAACGATATCAGGTTCGGGTCACTCGGGAGTGGGGTGTTACAATAGGCACCCATCTTAATCCTAGTCTTTTTTTGTACATCTTCATTCCACCATCGAGACTTCATTTTACTACCCCTAGGTAATTTAGAAACACCCAATATCTCTTTAGTTGTATTTCTTAAAAGAGTTGTTAGTTTTTCCCACATCTGGTTACCATCTCCTTTAAATTTCCATTCTTCTCCATATATTTTACTCTTTCCCTAAGTTGTTCCATTGCATCCCTTTTTAGATTCTACCATTTGACTCTAGTAAATCTTCTAGTACTTTTCTTCTTCCTCTAACCTTTAATTATAAGATCCAAAATCAACTATTTGGTACAATGTTTCTTCCAATACTGAGATTGGAACTATTATGAAATAATTGTATTTTATGAGATACACTAAGGTTAGGAGCGTGAGAGGATATATCATCAATATATTTCATTTATAGAGTAAACTTAACAACTTAAATATAGTCATCATTAATACTTGTATTATTCACTAGGTTCTGGAAACATTTCCATCAAACTTTGATATTCTTGTTACTAGTTGCAATTCATGTGATGAAAACTGAGACATCAATTACCTTATTACACACTATGTAGCAAAGGAAGAAAAACTAAAGAACGTAATACAAAAACAATACAATCATCATTAATAACCACTAAACCAAAACCTATAGCCAATCCTAGAAAGCCAAAAGTTAAAGCTCTTAGAGATCCTCCATTTTAAGAACCAGGATAAACGAGTGGCGTGAGGAATCTTGGGGATATCATATAGAATATGAAGCTTCTTTTGAAAAAAGAAAGGTTGTAAAAGTAGGATTGTAAAAATTATAAGGCTTGAGAAAAATAGGAACAATCAAGCAACTTTTTTGTTTTTGTCATTTATGAATTTAATGTTGTTATAGTCACATCAAGTAATTAATGGCTAGATAATGGACCTTCTAATCATGTTACTTTCATGGTGTATGAGTTCATATCTAAGGATGAGTCAAAAGTAATGGTTAGCAATGATAAAGAAGTTGATATAGATTTGATGGGTTTTAGATAAAGAAGAAATAGTTTTGTAATAGAAAAATTTTAGTGTACAATTATTTTTTGATACAAAACTTATTAGTACAATCTTTTTACAATGTGGTTCATACAAAATATGTTTAACTCTTTGATGAAATATATGCTTCTTTGTATATTGTTTAAAAGATTGTTAGTAAAAGATCTTTGACAAAGAAAAAAAATCTTATATGTTATGGCATAAAAGATTAGTTCATATCTTTAGAGAAATAGTTGAAAGGTTGATAAAGATAATATTTTTCCAAATTTTGATTTTAGTGATCTAGAGATGATTATTACAAAGGAAAGTTGAACAAAATAAAACAAAAATAGGTTAACCTGTAATTCCATTTTTTTTGTAAATTATTAATACTGATATATGTGACCCTTATTCACACACCATCTGTAATTCCATATATTTTCTAACCTTTATTAATGATTATTCTTGACATAGATATGTGTTATTGATTAATTTGAAGTTCTTGATAGGTTTAGGATCTTTAAAAATGAAGATGAAAATCAATTGAGAAAATAATAAAAATTATCAAACTTGACCACAAAGTTGAATATTATGGCAAATGTGGGATTTCCAAAAAATAAAAATGTATATTTATTAAATACTTAGAAACTTGTGAAGTAGTAACAAAATTTGATATGTTAAAGAGAATTGCACCTTAAAAGATATGATGATAACCATGTAAAATAGGACTACCTTCTAAATTACCTTTAAGGCTATTAAGACTATTTGTATATCTTAAACAAAGTCCTAATCAAACAAGTGCCTATATACCTTTTGAGCTATGAAAATATTAGAAACCTAGTCTTATGAAAATATTAGAAACCTAGTCTCATTCATTTCCAGATTTTGAGTTATCCCACTAAGGTATATTCGCATCATTTTTATGAAAATAAATTGTATTCTTGTTTTGTTAAAGAGATATATTAGGGCGAGGAAGTCTGCTGTCTCATCTGATTATATAGTTTTTTTTTGTAAAAATGAGTATAATATTGGACATATTGTTGATCTAATTATTTTTAGATATTGTTTTTATTCCTCGTACAAATTTATGGTGGGATATAATGAAAGATAAAATGCAGTTAATGAAGCATAATAAAGTATAGAAAATTGTTATTTCACATTAAAATTGTGAACTTGATGGATGTAAATAGGTTTATAAGATTAGAAAGGACTCCTAAGGTAAGTTTAAGCAATTAAAGATAGGTTGATTGTCAAATGTTTTACTCAAAAAGAAGGAATAGGCTTTAATATCACTTTATCTCCTATATAAAAGAGACATTTTGAGTGAAAATGACAATAGTAATTCTTTATGATATGGAGCTACATAAGGTGAATGTTAAAGTTGTTGTCCTAAATGGAGACCTTTATGGTAATATTAATATGGTACAGTCTAAACTGTTTTAAGAAGATGATGAAAGTTATTTTATTTATAAATTGAGAAAATCATTATGTGAATTAAAACAAGCTTCTTATTAGCGGTACCTTAAATTTGATGAGGTAATCACTTCATTTGACTTTCTGAAAAATAAAAATAAAAATGACAGATGTTTGTACTACAAGTTTAAAGGGTAAAAGGTCATTTTTTCTACTTTTATTTGTAAATGATGTCTTACTTATATCAATTGGCTGTTCATATTGTACGAGGTTAAGCATTGTTGTCCAAGCATTTAGCCCCTAAAGATCTTGGTGAAACATCTTTTATCCTTAGTACTCATATTTAACATGTCAAATATTGAAATTTGTTGAGTCGCTTTTAGAGAGCATACATTAAGCCTGTGGTATAAATGTTTAGTAATGAAATATCTCGAAAAGAAATTATCTTAGAAGCCATGTTGAAATAATGACGTTAAAAGAGGGGCCATTAGGAATGTTCCATATTCTAGTTCAATCAATAGTCTGATATATGGTCAGGTTTAGATTGAACATTATTTTTGTTGTTGGATTATTGAGTAGATATTTATCTAACCTAATTATAGACCATCGAAATGTAGTTAAATGAGTTTTGGATATTTTAAAAGAAAAATGAATTACGTGTTAACATATAGGAAAATTGAAAAATTATATCTAATTAGGTATATAGATTGAGAAATTAGACATGAATGGGTATACATATTATGATTTTACTATGTGTCTAGATGATAGAAATCTCTATTAAGTTACATTTTTATGTTAGCAGACGGAGTTGATTCATGAAAAATGTTACAGAAAAGTGTTAAACAGATACTTGTGGTCTTTTCTACTATGCATATTGAGATGTATGTTATAGTGTTGCTTTACAAGTAATTTGATTAATAAATTTAATTTTTGAATTTTATATGATTGATTAAGTTGATAGAACTATCGGATTATATTGTGATACTCTTTCTACAATATTGTTGGATTATAATAGTAAAAATATCATATAGTATAACAATTTAAACATTAAATATTTGACGAGAAGGGAACTTGTCAAAAAAGATGAGATAACAATAGACCATATTTAACTAAGTATATATTAATTGATCCTTTAACTAAAGGATTTCACCTTACTATTTTTGATAAACATGTTTGCAATACAGGTATTTTGAAGTCTTTCGATATTATTAATGAGATATGATAGTATATTTGCTCGAGGTACAATTTTCTTCTCATGTATAGTTTGCCTTGTTTATATATTAATGATCAATATTTTGTTTTGAGTCATACATATTATTTTATATTGTTATAATATACGTGAAAATTTTAAGATTTGTATTAATCTTAAGCATATAATTGGTCACCGAAATATTTACAATTTAACCTTGACCTTATATCTTATAACATGCTTAACTATCTCGAGATGCATACGAGTTTTAAAAGACATAAAGAGATACAAATTTTAATGTTACAAAAGGTTTTTTTTTTAATGTAGTTTAGTATACAATATGAGAAAACATATTTCTTTATTGCAATTTAGCATAAGATTCAAAGAGTCTATATTGATAAATAAAACATTGTACATTGTTGTTTATTAGGCATACTATTGTTGAACTTGGTTAAATAAATTTTACAAATATCCAATTTTCTTTTACCTGTTAAAAAATTTGTACATTAAAAAGATCTAGTTAACTTTGATCGGAACAACTTTTGTAAATGATAATCGAAAGTTTCAATAACTTGTTCAAACATCACGAGCTTTCTCAAAATTTCTAATTATTTAATTAAAAAAAGAATAACAAAATCTTTATATATTTTTTATTATTTTCATTGATATAAATTCATAATTGATCTTATTAAAATTGGATTCATTTTAATGAAAAATAGTGTGAATCTTTTTCAGAAGTGAAAATGAAAGGGTTAAAAGCTTAAGTGTTAAATTCGAAATTTCGATTTATTATTTAAGATGTAGTTTCGTTACAGTAATTTATTACAATATTTGGGCCCAATGAAGTATTTGAGCTGGACCTTGTAGCTGTACGTAATGTCTCCAGTTATGAAAACTTGAATAAAAAGAAAAACAGGATAAATGTCCAAAGTGATTAGACTGATTTTACTATAAAAACTTTATATCAGGTAATTTTTGGTTTATTTTTTAATTTTTTTAGTTTGATTTAGTTTAATAATTTTTTAAAAATCAATCAGTTTATTAATTAATCGACTATTTTTATAAACAAATAAATTTTTATAAATTAAAATAAATCTTTTATTTTTCATTTATCAGTTTTCTTTTTTTAATTAAAATTTAAATTTTTTGATGGGTAAAGACAGTCTTCTTCAATTATTTTTTAAATTCTTTAATTTTATTCAATCTTCGACTAATTTTACTACGATCTAATACGGGTTGATTTTGAAAACGTCGGTAAAAAAGTTGTAGGAAGTACAAACCTTTTTTTTTAATTATTCTCATTCTATCTTTTTAAATTACTAAAAATATAAAAATATTTATTAAATTTATTTCAACTTATTTTAAAGAAAAATCACTATTACATTTAAGTCGAAGCAATCAATCGAATATTTTAGATGTAGAATAATTAATTAAAATGAATGTTATAAATTTAATAGAATATTCCTTTTAAATTTTGTTATCCCATAAGACATCTTAAGTAAGATAAAATAATAATATATTTAAAGTTAGTGAAATTAATGATGAATTGCGATTTTTATTAAAATAAATAATTCAGTAAGTAAAAATTTATTAACAAATTAATATTTACTTCAATTATTAAAACTAAATTTAAAAATTTTGAATATTTTAAGTTCACATTATATTTTATATTTTTTATTTTAGAAACTTAAATTCAAAGTAATTATAAAATTCAAATAATTAAATTAGTTTTTATTCTGCAGAAAAATGATCAAGAACCATCAGATTCAGGAGACAAGATCCTCTGTCCAATTTTATGGTGTCTTATTGTGTCCAGTAAATCTCAGTCATTCATTTATGCGGATCCCATGTGGGTCTCACATAAATAAATGTAAGGTCCACATAAATGAATGGTTGGGATTCACTGAATACAATAAGACACCATAAAAACTGGACAGAGGATCTGGACTCCAGATAAGACATGTAAGTATTTCCATCACTACTAGTAATTAGTGATCTCCTTTTGATAAAAGCACTTTGTTCTTTGCTTCAACATGGATGCACATGGTAGTTGTACAACTACCCCATATCACAAGGAAGACAAACACTCTGGACCACTCCAATTGTAGTACCTGTAACTTTTCTTCGCCATTGGACAACGTTCAGATTCCTTCGTCCTCGTTTCAATTGTCATGAACAAGTTCATCAACACTGTGTCCACAAAATGATTGAAGATTGGCGGATATCGGGTAGACAATTCCCTGGAGTTTCAACAGGAGTTTGAGAAGCCTGAATAAGCAGCCTTCTTTGAAAAGCATCGAATAAAATGGCTTTACGTGAGTACTGTGGCCTGTTTTCTTTGGACCACTAAGAAAAGATACAATTGCCATTATTGGTGTATTTTCAACATCTGTTGCTTTCTTTGAATGTCCAGATCCATGACTTTAGGTGGAAATAGTTCCCCAGGACGAACACAATCTGATGTCTTGACTGTGCCAGTCACAGCAATGGAATCCTGCTTACTGAAGCAATGGCTACAGTATGGCTGAGCTTCTGAAAGGAAGGGGCACACAGACCATTGAAAGATGTCCCGGAACAAACAACCAATATCTCTGTGATTCCATGTGCATCCACGAAAAGGCTAGTTCCAAGCTTGAAGAGAGGATATTTTCTTACAATTACTTACAACACGACCATGTTATTATACATCGAGCTTTAAGATGTGTTAAACCCTGTAGCTAACACCCCCAACTCCTATAGATGTGTACAAAACTTACACCCAACTCCCGTGGAATCATCAAAACAAAAATTTGTAACGGAGCACAGCCTTATTGTGTGTACAGAAGGTATCTAAAACTGAACTCGTAAGGAATGATTCGGACAAACGGTGAATTAGACTCGCCTTTGGCTCTTTCCAGACACTTAATTGCTTCTTTCCCGAGTTCAGTTGGTAACTGAAGGCAGATCCAATCAAGCAATGACTCCAAATCCTTGGCAAAGTCGAGTAGATACCAATCTAACAATTTTGGTATTCCAAATTTTGTGTTCGAAATTCCAATTGCAGCCTGTAAGTACTCCCTCTTTGCAACTTCAAGTTCGCTCTCCACCTGAGAGGCAGTGTACACTCTCACCTTCATTACAGAAGGTCCACTAGTCAGTAATAGCATAATGTGAGCGTTACAAAATATCCCAGAAGCTAGCGATCACTGGCACACAGAGATCCATTATCTTAGAAGATTTAAAGAATAAAGACAGTCGACAATCTTGTAGTGATTGGAAAGCTATGAGAAAAGCGTGCATTGGAGAGCAGATTGTGGCTTTTATTTATTTATTTTGGACTTATGCATGCAATAAAGTGATGGTGCAACGTGAATACAGACAGTATTGCATTTCATATTGGACCACTCATG
>JAOSBM010000006.1:3047241-3060157 GCA_027568955.1 Erythroxylum tenue
CTTGATTCCGTTCATCAGCTACTCTGGCATTGGAAGATACCTGATACCTACCTTTGAAATGCTTGCATAAATGCGCAGTCATTGCTTCAATCCCATGTTAATGGCGGAATTTGGCTGGTGAGTCTCAGACAGTTTAAACCTCGCTAGACGAAGATGGTGAGGGTAAGTATCATCCACATGGGGGTTTTCACTTGATTCCGTTCATCAGCTACTCTGGCATTGGAAGATACCTGATACCTACCTTTGAAATGCTTGCATAAATGCGCACTTCAACTTGAAAGTCCTCCGCGTATGGTTGATTCCTCCGAATTGTATCAAACTCCATTAGTGTTGTCGCTGGCATGTGGTCCATGTTCAATATGAGACTGAATAAAGGTAGACCGACTTTTTTCTTCTTGGTTATTCAATTTAATTTTTAATTTTTTTTGGGCTATTTTAAGTTATTAAAAATATGTGGTATTTACGTGACCTTCTTCACCCCGTGATGTTATTTTGTCTTATACAGGTCAACTCTAAGCTTCCATAGGTTGGCCCCGACGCGCCATCTTTGTAGGGCATAGCGTGTGGCAGGAACAACTCATTGGGTGGCGACCCCCCCTCCCGGGTGGATCAAGGTTAATACGGATGGTTCCAGCCGGCGCTCATCTCACTTGGCCACTGCCGGCTGACTGTTTCCAGTTAGTGAGGGCCAATGACTCGTCGGATTCGCCCAAAAGTTTGGTTGGTGCTCAGAGTTGATAGCGGAACTTTGGGGTATCTATACCGGGCTCAGTATAGCATGGAATCAGGATTTTCGTCATATCGAGCTGGAGATAGATGCTAAAGCGGTCTTCGATATCCTCTCTTCCTCATATCGACGATCTCGGGCCCTTAATCCCATCATCCGGCGTATTCAGATACTGCTTACTAGGAACTGGACTGTTGTTCATCGTCTTGTCTATCAAGAGAGCAACAGAAGTGCTGATTGGCTGGTCACTTACGCTGTGCAGTTGGCCTCGGGAGTTACCTATTTTGCTACCACACCCATCGGGTGTCACTTGATCCTCCTCGAGGATTTATCGGGCCTTTGTTGCCCCCGTTTTGTTACTTAATTTGTATTCGTCCTTTTCCCGTAATGCAAAAAAAAAAAAAAACAACATAAGAGAAGGTAATTTATATTGGTTACAGAAAGTAACATTTTTTATGATTTGATTAAATTATGAATAAAATACTTTATAATAATATGAATGCAAGCTTGCATTCCGTCGCATCAAAATTAGATTGGAACATGCCTTGGAGCCAAGCAAAAGAAAGGAAAGTGGTTTGACATTGTCTATTGTAATTTCGCCTTCATGTTCGTGGGGGTCCCATTGACCTGGTCCTGTGACCCACTATTCCACTAAGCCCATTGTTTCATATTTGTTTATTTTTTATTAGGAGCGGTTGTTGATTAATTAGCGTAAGTTACTTATAATAATAATTATTATTGTTGCTATCATTGTTCTTCACTTCACGCGGAAATCCACACCAGTTGTCACCTTCCACGCGCTTTTCCCTTGCCAACGTGACCATCACCATGTCTGATTACATTAATCACAAATTATTTATTAATCTATATAAGCTTCACAATTAATCCCTGATTAAAGCTATTTAAAGTTTCAAATCATAGTTTAAGATGTTTGTTTGTCCTGAGTAAAGAACGTGTAAGACGATGTATGATTGGGATAACTGGCGCCGAGAGTTTCGGGTCTTGGGTCATTGGTCGTAGGTTATAGTTTAACAGCTAATCAAATCAATTACATAATATCATATGATGCTATTTTTGTCTATTTATTGATTTATCTTATGATTATTTCACTCAAAAGACGTCGTTTAATTTCATTTTTTTAAATTTTAAAAATCGGACAAAAAGTTAATACGGTAAAAAAAATTAAGATTAAAAAAACTAGAGTTATAAAATTAATTCAATATTAAATAAAATTAAAATTTTAAATTACGATTAAAAAAAAATGTTGTTAGATTTGAAGTTTAATTTAAAAAATTGTTAAATAATAATTAATTAATTAATTATAATTTATAAGAACTTATTAATTTATAAAAATTGACCAGATTAATTAATATATTAATCAATTTTAGACAACAAAAATTATTAAAATAAATAAAAATTAAAAAATTACACAATTGAATTTTTTTTATGATTAAGCTAATTAGAGCGATTGAATTTTTTAATTATTTGCGTTTTCTTTTATTGTCACCGAATCTAACTAAACGGTCAACACGATGCCCGCCAAAGACGTCAAAGATATAGTCGAGGTGTGGAGGGAAACGGCGCCGGACGGCCTGTACCGCGCGTTTTGGCCACGTCAACCTATAGAAAAATGTGCTTCCTCTTGTAATAATTGATTGACTGATCATATTATATAGTAATTGTAATTTGCTTAACCTCTGCCCCTCGCTCTCTCACCGTGTCTCTGCCTCTCACTGTTGTTAGTTTCAAAGTTTTCGACAATGGAATTCTCGCAGCTCGCCGGGATCCGAGTTTCTCGATAGCAGCGACTTCCAATTGTATCACTTCGCGCGTAAAGTTCTTTTATCGGCGCAACTCCACTGTAATCTCTCTCTCACTATCTCCCATACTACCGTTTGTTCTTTATGTTGCTGTTATTTGTTTCTTTCCGTTCCCGAATCTGTTTTCGTCGAGATTTGGAAAATTCAACGGTTTTATTTGGGAGATATTTTCCACATTGATCTCATAATCCTGGTCGCTGATTTTGTTTCCTTGTTTTGTTTTACTTGTTTTCCGATTTTCCTTTTCTGTCTCAAAAGGTTACCTTTTTCTTTCAAATGACAGATCGTTGAAGTTTGTTGTACCGTATTTATGCCTTTTCTTTTTAATGTAGTTTGTCTCTGTGAAGATCTCTTTGATTCTGTTCGTCTTCATTTCGTTTCATTTCAGTGAATGTGAAGTATCTTCTATGCAGTTTACTTTATTCTTTATCTTTTTCAGTTTTGCAGTTTGTTGTAGAACTGAAGGTGGTTGTGGTGTGAATCGGTGACACGTCTGAGGAAGTAGCAGCGAGTTGGTGGTTGAATTTAGTGTATGATTAGTGATGTCTGCGAGAGGCCATCAAACGGTGCCGCTTTCAGTGCTGTTAAAGCGAGAGTTGGCAAATGAGAAAGTGGAAAAACCGGAGATCTTACACGGTCAGGCCAACCAGAGCAAGAAAGGAGAAGACTTTACACTTCTTAAAACCGAATGCCAAAGGGTTGTTGGTGATGGGGTCACCACTTATTCCGTTTTTGGGGTAAATCTTGGCCTCTGATGACTTAATTCCAGAATTGGAAATTGTTTTGTCCGTGATCAGATTAGCCTGATTACTTAGTTGAGACGTCCTATTTGCATGAACGAAACTTTTGTTTAATATATTGGTAACTGATGTTGGATGTTTGATCAATTGAGTGCTTGAGAGGATATTACAACACCTGTTTTGACTTTTTGACGCCTTTTCAGTTTCTTTAGAGCCTTTGAGATTAAGCTGCTTCTTGTAGTCACAAGTTTATTATCTGTGGAGTTTTTCCTCAAGTGGGATGGTCATGATGATCTTTTTGCAGTTGTTTGATGGGCACAATGGATCTGCAGCTGCGATATACACTAAAGAGAATCTTTTAAATAATGTCATATCCGCCATTCCTCCAGATCTAAACAGGGATGAATGGTTGGCAGCGCTTCCTAGGGCTTTGGTTGCTGGGTTTGTTAAAACAGATAAAGATTTTCAATCAAAAGGTCTGTCCTATTACGGAGAATTCTACATCTTGTTGAGAATGTTGTGAAGTCATCCTCAGACGGATTGACTAATGAGAACTTTTTTCATTCACATTCACATTCACGTTCACATTCACATTCACATTCACATTCACATGCTTGTAGTTGTAAGTTGATTATTGTAAATGCTCATTGAACTCGCTCAATCTGTTCTCCTGTTTTTTTCACCTTTTCAGCACAAACATCTGGAACAACTGTGACTTTTGTGATAATAGATGGATGGGTTGTGACAGTTGCCTCTGTTGGCGACTCCAGGTGCATTCTTGAATCTGCTGAAGGTGATATCTATTACTTGTCAGCAGACCACAGGCTTGATAGCAATTTTGAGGAGTAAGTCAGATGCAATGAGTTTCTCAGGTGCTTCTGTTTGCACGCATTATTTTTCACCAAAGCGTTATTTCTTTTTTGTGTTGTATTAGGGTAGAGCGTGTGACCTCCAGTGGAGGTGAAGTGGGACGGCTAAACACTGGTGGTGGGGCGGAGGTATTTGTCACTTGTCTTACACAATCATGTTCTTTTTACAAGGTTTTGTCTGCTGTTTGCAAAGGTTTTTGCTTAATTAGTTAGCTTGATATTAGATTCTTATTAGTGCAGTACTGTAGTTGTAAAGTATTTAAGCTTTGTTTATGCATAATAAGATGTCTTGTGATAGTTTTGAATCGTGTCAAATGCTCAAAATGTTATGATAAGCTATATCCAAGACATATATATACGAAACTAATGCTTAGATGCTTTTCTACTTGCTTGTTAATTTTTTGTAGATCGGTCCTTTGAGATGTTGGCCTGGTGGCTTGTGTCTTTCACGATCTATAGGAGATGTTGATGTTGGAGAATTCATTGTTCCTGTTCCTTTTGTGAAGCAAGTTAAGGTTGGTCCTTGGAGATGTTGCATGCTTGCATGTACTGTTCCTTTGATATGTTCTTGTCCACTGAGAATTATAAGCTTATCTCTTCTCAGGTCTCTGTTGAGGATTGTGGCTTTATCTTGTCCCTGTTTTTATTAATTTATAAAATGTGCAGTTGTCTACTGTGGGAGGTAGGATTATCATCTCAAGTGATGGTGTTTGGGATGTCGTATCTGCAGAGGTGGCACTTGATTGTTGTCGTGGGATGCCTGCAGAAGCTGCAGCCTCCCAGATTGTAAAAGTATGATAGTGCTAGCATTCTGATGTACTTTCTTACGGTTAAGATTTTTAAGTTGTTTTGGCGACAGCAATTTTGATGTTGGCCCTCATTTCAGTTTGCATAGCTGAATGGATGTAAAATATGACATATCAGTATTTACATCTTCAGATCAATTATTTCTGACTGTAGTATTTGTTATTTGTTACTTTTTTAGGAAGCAGTACAGCTGAAGGGACTTAGAGATGATACCACCTGCATTGTAATTGATATATTACCTCAAGAGAAGCCAGTTGCTCCTTTGCCAACGCCGAAGAAGCATAGTAAAGGAGTGTTCAAGTCCATGTTTCGAAAAAAATCTTCTGAATCAGCTCCTCAAATTGATAAAAAGCATGCAGAACCAGATGTTGTGGAAGAACTATATGAAGACGGGTCTGCTATGCTTTCAGAAAGGTTGATGCTGTGAAGATGATCTCTGTTGGCTATTTCTTTTTCCTTCTGGGTTTCTATGTTGAGCCTTTTGTGGTTAAAGAGTGCTTTGTTCGTATGTTGACGTGCCTGGGTGGATACATATTACTTATGTTGGCACACCTGTTTGTCTACAAGGTGTTGCTTTTACTGTCATAACATGAGGCGCTGTTTTATTGGATGCAGGTTAAATACGAAATATCCCCTGTGCAACATGTTTAAGTTGTTTATGTGTGCGGTCTGTCAAGTAGAGATAAAACCTGAAGAAGGCGTCTCAATACACGTGGGTTCAACAATTTCAAGAAGGTTACGTCCCTGGGATGGCCCTTTTCTTTGCTTAAGTTGCCAAGAGAAGCGAGAAGCCATGGAAGGCAAAAGACCATCAGGAGGTACAGTAATTTTTCTCTCTACGAGTCGTTCGGAAGTTTCCTTCTTTGAAAGATTGATAATTGGGCTTGTTCTTGTTCTATTTTAACAGATAGGCATAGTAGTGAAAGTGACTAGCATCAGAGGCCGTCATTCATTGGGAGTCCAGCTTAAATGGAAAAATGGAACTTCCTTACAGTATTAATTTTTGAAGGGATATTTGCCCATGTCGATCCATTTGTCTATTATCAAAGCACACATTTGGATCTCTTTTTAGGAGTTCCCTTGCTGCAAGTGTGAAGATTTGAACTAAAGCTACTAGCGTTGTTGACCTAAGTTTCTGACGTGAAGCATTTTTGAAGGAGATTGATAAGCCCACCGGCTGATCAACACATCAGGAGTTCTTAAATTTTCCAACTGAGTCATCCCTCTCCTGTTCACAGAGCTGACTTCAAATGCCTGAAGGCTGCTTCATTTGTAATGTCACATTATAAGGATCTTTTACAATTTTCATCCCACATTAGGGGAAAAATTCGATAATCAGCTTATTGAATGAATTTGTTCATGTAAAAAGTCGCACCTTTGTCGATTAGGTAAATCTTAGGATAGGATAATTGGCTATCCAACGTTTTTAATTTCGTTCAAAAGATAATTCCATGTTTTTTGTTAATCAGCCATTCCTTTCGGTGCGGCTAGTTAGCAGTAAACAATATTCTCTCTTTCTGAATATGTGGCTTATTCCTGACTGGTTAACTTTGAAGCTTTTAGAAATTCGCTTGTTGTGACTTGGTCAAGGAAGACTCTGATAAGCTTTGAACCCGTCCTGACAGTGTGATGTATTCCCATCAAGGCTATTGCAATGCAGGCTCCTGTAAGTTGTTATTCCTTTTGCTTATGTTGAGTCTTGTCTGATGGGTAGTGCCCTCGAGCACGGCTTAGCGTTTCCTGTGGCTCCACATGATTGGGACCATCCCTTCCGGGACAATATGTGGACATTACTTGGCTGTACCTTCGCATGGTAGTCAAATTGCATGTGAACTAGTCGTGTTCTTAATGGAGACTTCTGTTGTATGTTTCTTCTTGTTTTGAATAACTTATTTTGTCATTTGTAAGAACTTCAATGTCAAAACGTTTCCATACGCCATCTCCAACCCTTTCTGGATAGACACATCTCAAACTACGGTTCTCATTCATTTCACCTAGAAAGATGATAAAATCTTCAGTCCAATCCTGGAGGCAATTTTCGTTTCAGAACAAATTCCCCAAACTCTTAGAGCTTTTGAAGTCTTGCTTTTCTGGTCTCCGTGGACCCGTAGGTAGTGATTCTGTAGTTTGACAGCTCACAAGTGATAAAGTCTTTGAGAATAAACATTCATTGTCCAAACTTTTTACTGCATCAGGTTGCTCCAACGTGTGATGTGGTTCAGAGGAATAGAAGGGGAGAATGGGTCTGGGTTTGTTTTTTCTTTTAACCTTTTGGTTAAAAGATATCATGATCACTTTTTTCCTATCCTAAGACTGGCTCTCAGGCTCTGTCTTCTGAAGGAAGAATATTAAGTACAAAGCTTATAAAGAATGGACAGTGGCAAAAGCAGAAAAATGGCAAGTATTTGCACCAAAGGAAAGGATCTTATGGCAGCTGCCATGAAACTTCTGTTTTTTTAGTACATACTCCCTTCCTTTATTTCATTCTGCTTTTCTTTTTTTTAATCTTATTATACAGTAATAGAGAAAAGGGTGTTTGAATTAGAGAGGATGTGCATGGACGAAGAGTGCATCCAAAAGAAGAGAGAAAATAATGGCTCCATGATTGGGATGTTGACCTAAACACAAAACGTATATAACTCTTCTTATTGAAGAACTGGACCACTGTGCACACACGTGTGTGCGGGGTCTTCCCACTTCTTTACCTAACAGCTGTGGTTGTTTTTGTTTTCTTCAAATAACTATCTCACGGAAATAAAAACCCCTATATTGGAATTTCAATAATTTAAAATTTGTTTAATAGAAAATATAATTTAAGGTGTTAAATGAGGACTAAATTGATTTGTTTTTCGGAAAATTTCATATATATATATATATTTTAGTTTCTTACGAGATATCCTAAGAGGGTTCTAATTATAGAAAGGTACCTTTAAGTCATTTATATTTAGACTAATTTTCGCTTGAGTTGGATAAGTCTTTTATGAAAAGTAAAATTTTGACCTAAAATTTTAAACGGCTGCATATATAAGAAAGGTTCGAACACTTCGTATTTTCCTTTGTTGCGTGTCTTGGTATTACACTTAAGAGTATGATTGAGTTGAGAAATGTAATTGTGCCAAAGTCGTTCTTGTTGGGTATGGTGGGGTTCGGTCCTTCAACTGAAAACAAACCATTTGGTTTCATGTCTTATCATAATTAGAAATAAAAGAGAGTTTTCTCTTTAGATCCCATATTTCTGTTCATTTTCAGGTATAATACTAACAGAGATACATCACCATATTTAGAAACCTATAAGACCTTCTTACACTTTTCCTAATGTACCTTAGGAGAGAGAGGTATTACAATGCGACAGCGCTTCTAAATTGCTGTGCCTGTAACATCCTAGCCATCTCAGCGATTTCGGAAAAGCAGATCTGTTCCTTACAATGCACCTTAAAAGCAAGTGTTGAGGAGTTTAGATTTTCTGTCTAATTTTATGGTATCTTATTCTGTCTCATTAATCTCAGCTATTTATTTATGTAGGCTTCGGTTGGATCTTGCATAAATAAACGTGAAACTTACATAAATGAATGATTGTAATTCATAGGATAGAATAAGACATCATAAAATTGGACAAAAAATTATGTCCCAGTATTGAGTTTGGCAATTCGATCTAAGCTTTTTGTGGGGTGTTTATGATTTCCCATTCCCAAAATCTGAAATAGCTGTTAGATTTTGGAGAAGGACCCACCGACATTCAAAGAGTTGCTTCAGCCACCACACACTCTTACGTGAACATGCGAAGAATACAATCAAGATAAAGCCGACCCAAGAAAAAGGGAGATTCAAGTGGTAGAGAGAACTCAAGATTAGGAGTTTTGAGTTTCTATCTTATTCAACATTGGATAAGATATATTCAAAGCTTTTTATTAGCTATTTACCTTATTTTAAATTACTGATTAAAAGCCATTTACTAGTTACTTAATTGATTTATCAAATAAATTTTTTATTAATTATCTAATTAATTTTAAAATGTTAACTATATAAAGTTTTTTATTAGCTATTTAATTGATTTTAAATTATTAATTTATTACACAAAAGCATTTGATTAGTTGTTTAGTTGATTTTAAATTACTACTTTATTAAATAAAAGCTTTTATTAGCTATTTAATTGATTTTAAATTAATACTTTATTTATTATACATAATTTATTAACTATTAAAGTGATTTTGAATTATTAAGTTATCAAATAATTTGTTGTATATTATTATTTATATACTAAAAGTCTATAAATTATTACATATGCTTACGTAATAATTTGTTTTAGAATAATTTATTTTAAATAGCGAGTTAAGGGGTTTCAATTATTTTTGTAGTAAAGACACACCAAGCCCAATTGCTGATTGCCAACACACTAAAACGAAACTCTCACTCCCTCATTCTGTCATCATCCCTCTCCATTTCCAAATTCTTCAACACGTTCCCATTTGGTTCCTCATACCATTGATCCTTCCGAAAAGTTTTTGGCAACATCTGTAAGGTCTCAGGAACAAAGAGAAAAGGATAAAAGTGAAGAGCTTCTTCTTCTACTGCAACAAACAGATCTTATCAGTTCTTCAGGACGTTCCTGTGACGATGGAAATTCAGCAGCATCCAAGCAGCAGAGAAAAGTTTGAAGCTGGGAAAATAAAACAGGAGGCAAAAGATAAGGACCTGAAAGCTAAGCAGCAGGAAACAACAACCTCTGCTTCTCCACCTTCTTCGTCTTCATCTCCTTCTCATGAATTCTCCTTCGCAATCTCTCTTCACTCTTCTTCAACACCAGTTCCTGATAAGGCCAAAAACCAGCCAACATTTGCTATTGATTTGTCTCCAGCTGATGACATTTTCTTCCACGGTCATTTGCTTCCTCTCCGCCTCCTCTCTCAGCTTCCTGTGTCTCCCCGCTCGTCGACCAACTCCATGGACAGCTTCACACTTCCCATCACGGACTTGTTAGAAGACCAAAACCCCAGAAAGAGTACCAGCGACTGCATCATAAACGATCACAATATCAGCAATATGAATTATAGTTACGATTGCAACCAGAAAGGCAAGCACTTTCAGGGCAACAACATGGAAACAAAGGGAAGAAGCAAGCCAAAGTCTTTCTCTTTATTTGGATGGCGAAAAGGTTGTGAAGTTAAAGATGGTGAAGATAAAGAGAAGCAAAAGAAAAAGCTGAGGTTCGATGTGACTCACGTACTTAAAAGATACGTGAGGATGGTGAGGCCTTTGTTGTTCTTCAGAGGAAGGAGAGACAATCTTCAATTCCACAGACAACCTTATTCTTTTTCAGGGAACTTAAACATGAGAAACAAGCATGAGTTACGAGGAAGGAGAGGTGAATTCTCTGCTCCTGTCTCGATGAGGACATCTCCGACCAACAGTGGTCATCTTCTTGCAACGACGTCATTTCCTCCATACACTAGTGACAGTACCATGGAGGAGTTGCAAGCTGCGATTCAAGCCGCTATTGCTCATTGCAAGAACTCCATCAGAGCTTCGGAAGAGTAGATCAAATGCTAATATTTAGACTGTATAGATATAAATTTTCCCGTTGAACTCTTCTTATTCCGTTGTTGTATACCTGCGTACAAACTGATGCTTATATACAGGTGAAAATTGAGTTCGAAATTATGATATTTATAGAGGATTTAATGAAGTTCTATGGCTTTAATCTCATTCTTCTCATCAAAATCTATTCTGCTTCGTGACCTTCCAGAGTTTGAATGATTATTGTTAGTATGAGTTCATCGTGGTGACACTGATTCCCCGCAAGAATCGGGATTTGTGTTGTGTCTAAGGGAGGAAATTTCCAAGTTTTTTCCTGAATCTGCTGTCAAACCTTTTGTAAAAACCAAGAAGAAGACCTATCACAATTCGCGAACTGATTGATTAAAGTTCCCTGTTCATCTCTGATTATGATGTCTTCTCAAGATTATTGCCTCCGAGTGAAGTTATATAGGGAGTATACTATAAGACAAAATGGACAATATATTTAATCAGAAAGAGATTGATATTTCATAAAATCAAATCAACACGCTAAAACAAAGAGAAAAGGTTGCAATAATGGTTCCCTGCCATCAGGATTATGCCTGGCTTTGACGAATTATTGCCATAAAGACAAATCTGAATCACAGAATGTTTTTTTTTCACCTAAATACTGAATCTACATAAACGATTGAGGTACTTAAAGATTGGAACTGTAGTATAAAGCTCACTATCAGAAAGTTCTGCAAGTAGAAAAAGGAAACAGATAAAAAAGCTGAAAAGAGATCGATCAAGTCTCCAGGGGTTCAGGAAAAGGGTATGAATGAGAAAGAAAAGAAGAGTGAAACCCCATCTTTAGTCGTTTAATCAGAGGTGTAGGTGGAATGAAAAGAAATGTTCAATTCAGGCAAAATTCAGTACTAGTACAACAGTTATAACCATTAATAACAATGTGGAAGGTATACGGTCTACATTTACGTACCAAAGATGACATAGCTTGCTTCACAATAACATACGTAGTTACGAGAAAGAAGACAGGTTGTAATGATGTCTTCCCCTTTTAGCATGGCAAAATAAACCTGACGAAAAGGCAAGTGACTGCTGGGCTTGAGTAGGAAAACTCATGGTGGATATAGTTAACAATCATTAGTTAATTAATACCAACCAAATGAGTGCATCTTTCTTCTCTCTGTAACTAAAGATTGCATCTTTTTCTATAGAGAAGTCAACAAAGAGAATTTAGAAGTACAATTGGATTACCAAACGGAAGACTCGTTCAACACAGTTTAGGTGAGCATAAGTCATTTGCCAAGCCATTTTTTTCCTTCCTACTGTGAGAGAATTTCAACGTTGCAAGCCTGAAACTTTGAATATGAAGACTACGACAACATCTGGCGAGAGTCTTGCTGAAATATGGAGTCTGAAAAAATTAGCCTTACCTTAAATGATAGGGAGGATATTTTAAAAGACAATCAACAAAATGAAGACATCAAAATTGGTAGGAAGTTGCAAATTGAACAGACTTGAAGCCTTTATGTAAGTTTGGGCTGTATTTGATTAGGGCTTTGCAGTTGGGTAACAGGGCTAGGCAGGGAAGTAAATCTCGCTGAACATAATTGCAATAACAACTCTCAGGCAACTCAATCTGTGAAATTGACATTTATAGCTTATTTGGTTGATAGATAAAGAATAAAATAGTTATTTTAAAAATAGTCTAAAAAATAAAAATAGAATAAAATGGGTATTACTTTTTTGGTTTATTGTTAAAGAATTTCTATGCCAGTGTTTAATTTGAAAATATAAACTTGAAATGATAAAAGAATAAGTAACAAAAAGATCAAAAAAAATAAAAATAAAAATATAATAATAATAATAATAATAACAATAATAATAATAATAATAAAAATAATAATAAAAATAATATATTATTATTGTTATTATTATTATTATTGATTTAATTTATTCCTTTTCTTATTCTTAATTTAATAATAATAATAATAATAATAAAAATAATAAATTTATTATTAGTAATTAAATTTCTTATTATTATTAACTTTCTTCTTCTTCTTCTTCTTTTTATTATTAAATTCCTTATTATTATTAATTTTCTTCTTCTTCTTCTTCTTATTAATAATAATAATAATTATTATTAATTTCCTCCTTCTTATTATTATTCTTATTATTATCATTACTTTTATTATTATTTTTATAAATTTCTTATTATTATTAATTTTCTTATTATTATTATTATTAATTATGATGATGATGATGATTATTAATTTTCTTCTTCTTCTTCTTATTAATTTTATTATTCTTATTATTAATTTATTATTAATAATAATTATTAACTTTTTTCTTCTTATTCTTCTTATTAATTTTATTCTTCTTCTACTTGTTAATAATAATTATTATTAATAGTTTTCTACTTATTATTATTCTTAC
>JAOSBM010000006.1:3074258-3084391 GCA_027568955.1 Erythroxylum tenue
CCTATATATAAATATATATATATATCAATAAATACAACTAGGGTATAAAATATAAACAAGCCTACTTAATTACATAAGACTACTTAATTACATAATACACTGCCCAACTTCCTAATATACTAAGGGTTGGGCTTGATTGCATTGTCATTCCATGCGATCGTAAGATGGAACAGGTTGAGATCAAAATCCATGGCAAAAGTATGGCATGAGATTTTATTCTATAGGACAAGATTAACTCATTCGGATGAATCAAGTCCTATCATTCTTTCCCCCGTTAGAAGATGTACAGGTTTTTATAAGACCTCAAATTAAAGGTTCCCTTATCAGAAAATTCTAGTCAAATTCTATAATTATAGGCCTCATTCAAGTCTAATTGAGGACTCAATCAATCAGTAGGATACACAAAATTGTTGGTTCACCTCAGTATGCAGGTGTGCCTGAGGGTAAACAGACCAGGAATAGATAAACATGGTTGAGACAGACAGTAATGTCAATAAGTTAGTTGTGGATGAAAGGGAATAGTCATTCTGTCCTGGTATTGAATTATTATTGAATGTAGTGCATGTTCTTATCGTCTTTCTTAGAAACATTCAATCTAATGCATGTTTCTACATGGACTATGATCTCTTATTCCAACCAGTCAAAGGTCCATATACGAATTTAATGTCCGCTGTCAAATGTTTCTCTCTATAGGAAGGCTTACCCATTCCATTTTATTCCATTCCACTCCATTCCATTCCATTCTATTAATTACCATTCCATTCCATTCCATCCTAAACTTCCAAACATACCCCGTACGAGGACTTAAATGGACATCCATGTGCAGTATGGTTCACCTTGAAGGCCGATGGTATTGGAACACCTTCTTCGACTTGTCATTCCTAAGGCCAAGTCATATGTCAAGCTATGTGAGTGGCGTTCAAAGGTTTTCAATTGCCAGACAGTGTAGATACTTATAATTCGGTCAAAACTTGTCATCAATTCAACAAACCCACCAGCCTTTCTTCTCCAAAACCAAAGATATCTGAGCCAAATTTGACTTGCAGTTGGTGATGTTGGCTGCTTAGGCAGGGGAACTAGCAAGTTAAAGTTACGTGTCCCATCGCCTTTTGATCTTCTGCCTCATAACTAAACGTTTAGAGATCATAACGAAGCTTTCACAAAACCATGATACAATCGAACGATTTGGATCAAGTTACACATCACTCTACCCTTCATCGTATATTCAGTTGTGATGATTAAGGTGTGAAAAAGTTCACGAACTGCAACGTTAACATGCTCAAATAAGTTTGAATAAAGAACATCAAAAAGTATCAAACTTTTTCGATCGAAGAAGCATAGACCAGAAAGTTGGCCCAAAACTTATCCAACGCCACGAACAAACACCTGGCTACTCCGAGAAGTAGCGAACAAGGTGTGTCTGTTGAGTTACGCTGTGTAGACACGCGGTTTTTTCCGACCACGTGTCATCTCAAAGAAGTGTTCATATGGGGAAAAATCAAAACTTGTGGCTCGATGTCTGGTCCCACTGGACCTCCTCAACATCCCAGATGCTGACGTGTCATAAACGACCTACCGCTCTTGACATTTCCAAATTCAAAGCTTTCTTGAATGTGTGGGAAATCAGGAACCTGGTTAGTTTCATCCCAAATTTCTTATCTTTGTTTATTTACGTTTCCATTCCATATCTGTTTCCGCTTTTGTTGGTTATATAAATGACTATAGCCGTAGCACATTCGAATAATTAAAATAGAATATGCCTTTATTGCACCAACTGCTCTTCTTTCTCATTGCTTCTACAGGTTTCTCATTTGGGTTGTCCTTATAATGTATTCTTGTGGTTTGCGGATAGTTATTGATCTGTAATTGATGCCTTCGTCTTCTCTGAGTCTTAATTTGAGCTGTCGAGTTGAAAAGGTTATGAATTTTGTTTCATAAACATCACTTTTGGTTCTTTGGGTGCAAAAGAAGGGACCTTTGCTTTTCTTGTGTTCTCTGTGCTATAAAAAAAAATATATTTAGAGTTGTTATTTAAAGTTTGGGCATTGATAGAGAAGTTGCGTGGAGACACCGGAAGGCTCCCAAGTGACTGGAGTCACAGGTTTGAGGTTCTCGAGTTATAGAACCTCAAAATTTTGTGTTATTCATCGCTCGTGGTCTTTTGAATTATGACCGAATTTTGATATTTATGATCTGGCGAGCTAAGTGATAGAAGGTTACAAGATGTATGCTATGGGGAGGCTAGGTAGCTATATTTCTGGGGGCTTGTATACTGTCTCTGGCCCTTTTCATGTTTTTGGTGGAGCTGTGGACATCATCGTGGTTGAACAACCAGATGGAAGCTTCAAATCTTCTCCTTGGTATGTCCGGTTTGGTAAATTTCAGGGAGTTTTGAAAGCCAAAGAAACTATAGTTAATATTAGTGTCAATGGAGTTGATGCAAGTTTCCACATGCATCTTGATCAAAGAGGACAAGCCTACTTTCTCAGAGAGTTAGAAGGAGAAGAAGATTCTGTGGTGTCTCCTTCATCTTCTAGTGATGAGATGGATGGTCAATTTGAGAAAAACATGATTGTGAAGTCTAAAAGTTGCGATTTTGATGCTAATCAGCCAGACTCAGCTGGCCAGATTGATGAAACTAGTGCGAAAATTGTGGCTAGAGCAAATACTCCTCAGTCAAGGATTCTAGGACTTGCTTTTAGACGGAGGTCTTCAAAGAGTGGTAGTTATCAAGTGGTAGATGATAGTTCTCCCATGGCTCGAATAGGTTCGTTGGAGCGTGCTGAAATTGCAGCCAACCTCTTGGAGGTGAATTGGTCTACTAATCTTGCCATTTCTAAGCCCAGGAAAGGTGACACTTTGCTGTTTTCTAGTTCTCATGCCTCGCATGGCAAGGGGGATGAAAAAATGCTCAGTGGTGCGGAACAAATCGGCCATGTAGAACTTTCTCTAGAGGACACCCTTGAAACTAATGTGAACCATTGCAAATTGGCTGATCAAACTATATCCTGTGAAGTGGTAGGCGACAAACCATGGTCCGGTTTTGAGAGTCTGGAATACTCTGTTGAAAAAACTACGTTGCAATCATGGACTGCAAGTACCATGGAACACATTGTTCAGACTTCCTCGCCATTATCTACAAGTGTTTTGGAAGAAAAGTATGAAACATCTCATATTTCAAGAAATATTGATGATCATACAGCAGAGCATGTTGATGGTGGTGGTGGCCTTATGAGCGCTCTCTCTGATGTGATTACACCTGAGGCGCAAATCTCATATGGCCTTCAAGCATGCCTTAGTCACAGGTCTGTTGAAGGTCCACCTTATGATGAAAGAATCAATGGCCTGCCAAGATTTGCCAAAGCTGAGGAGGAAATTGAATCTAACAGGCCGCAAACCTTTGGGCATTGTGAAACATCAGATAGCTCAATAATGAGTCTGGATGGTTCAAGCACACAAATTCATCAAACTGTCGCTATTGCTAGTGAAGGACCAACAGAACTACTCTTTAATCCTGAAACGTTGAGGGAAACAGCTAGGGAACTCTTACCTGAGGTAAAACTTCCATCAATGCCTTTCAATTAATTGTTAGCAATTTAAGGTTCAAATATGGGAACTCACAGCTAGAACATCTCTTGTCCCAATTGAGAGTTCTTAGGAAGGCAACATGGATATTAATATTCAGTTTGGGTTTGTCTTGGCAAATTCTACATGACAGTAAGTCCTTATCTCTTAAAATATCAGGGAAAGGGGATAAAGCTAGTTAAGCAGTTTGACAAATCTTGTCAAGTATGTTGTGTGCGGTGGCTGCAATTCTTCTGTTCTTTTATTTTGTCTTTCATTAGAACTGCACCCTAGTTAACTTTATTACAGAAAAAAGTCACATAATTTTGACATCTAACCCCAAACTTGGTGGCTGATATAGTTGTGGTCCATTACGCAAGTTTAACCTGTGTCTGCTGGCATTCTGATTGGCCAATCAATCACTGTAAGCTGGAAATCGGGTGGGTCCAAACCTAGCTCACGTGACATTGTTGTTTGTTGAGTTCCAAAACTGTGGCCGTTTCCATAGTTCCTCTTTTCTTTGCTCCTCAACATCAAATTAATTTACTCCTTCAATTGATATTCACTTTAATTCCTCAAATATTTGACACTATGGTATTGAATGTTTCCATCAGCAAGCAGAGACTATTGAATTGGATATGGAACAAGTTGATGCTTTTGATCACTGTTCTCAAAGAACAAGCTCATGCTCTTCTTGTGCACTGAAACCTGATGTTGCACTAACAATCACTCAGATTATCAGTGTCAATCGTGACTCACTTAATGAAGTTGATTCGAGGAATATCTGCAAAGCAGACAGCTTTTCCAATCCATCTGGTGATCTGCATAAGGAGATTATTGGTGATTCAGACTCTGTCCCGACGCAAGATGTATGTACTCTATCACTCCAAAGTTCAGTGGACGAACAATTCCTTTTTAGTGATCTTGATGAACTTGAAGTCACGGAGATGCATTGTCAATCTAATTTACCAGACAATTCTACTCCTTTTTGTCTGGAAGGCTATGAAGAAATAAAAGGATCAGCGAGGATAAACGATGAGGCCTGTTCATTGACAGAAAATCAATCAGATGGTCTGGAAAGCTTGATAGAGAGTTCATATGCAGCATCAAGTCCCGTTGCTATTCCTGAAGTTCATGACTTTACTGTTACAGAAGTTGGCTGGCCAGCAAAATCATTACCTAATTTGTGGTCTCCTACTCAAGTGCTGGATAAGGATTATCTCGTTTGTCCTCTAAGTCATTCACTGGACTCTAATTCCAAGCCATTGGAGTGGACAGGTCATGGCACAAATGAGGCAAATATGAATTCAGATTCAGAAAAAGAAAACCAATCACCACTTGAGCATTCTAACAAAGATGGTATTCACATCTTAGGAGGTCTTGAAAATGGTGTCCGCACTCCTGTTGGTAAGAGAACTTTGATACGTTATTTTGCTCTTTCCTTCTCTCTCTCTCTCTCTCTTTTCTTTTAAGTAGTTAACAGATTTCACGTCCTTTTGAGCACTAGGATGGAGTCATTTTTTGTTTAGTTTTAATTTCATTGTTAATGGAGCCATTGGTTCTCATGTTTAGTACCAATAACAATTTTTACTTGGAACAAATGTAGAATTAAACTATTATAGGAATTTATTTTCCCTTTCACTGAGAAATGATAGTATTTCTAAAGGTGAGCATTAAGGCATTTAATACTTCTTCCTACCAGCAAATGTAGATTTTCAGGCCACTCTTCTTTACACGTAGATGTCTGTTTCTGAAGACATCGTACGTGAAGGAATAAATATCAAAGCTACCTCTCTCAAGCATTAGATGCTGAGACGCCATACATAACAAATTAACTTCTCAAGTTCCTCAATTATTGAGAACTACAGGGTTGTTCTCAGCATCCATGGCTATTAATTGCCATTGGATAGGCTGCTGATATTGTTCTATGAATTTTGGCGAGTAGGAAATAAAACAAATTTGAAACAAAAAGGATGGCTTATGTCATGTTGATTAAGATTAGGAGTATTTTGCAGGGGATCCATCAAAACCGGTTGTTGCTTCCAATGTAAGTTGGAAACTTTGGCCCTTCTCTCTCAAGAAGTCAAGATCCAGGAAGATCATGCAGCCAGCTGTGGGTGATTCCAAAAGTTCTACTTCTGAGAAAGCATCAGAGAGCAACATTAATTTGGAGAGAGATACTAATATGCCTAATTCCAACCGCAAAAGAAGGATGGTGAAAGCAAAAACTCCAACATCAGAACAGCTGGCATCCTTGAATCTGCAACGGGGGAGTAATTCAGTTATCTTCACATTCTCAACTTCAATGTGGGGGCAGCAGAAGGTTATTCTTTCTTTCATTTAGGACCTACTCCCATTCATTTATTTTTAAGTTTTTACTGCTTCTGCTTATGATTCTATTCTCCTTGCAATTTTGTTTTGTATTTTCCTTTTTGATGAAACTTAGTCATATTCTGCATAACAGGTTGAGGCTAGGATATATTTATGGAAATGGAACACTCGAATAGTGATCTCGGATGTTGATGGTACAATTACAAAGTAAGAGCTAGTGTATTTCTCTATTCCTAGAGACTTTGTTTGTCTTTTGAGTTCCACCTGATTAACATGAATATTGATATTTTTATGGTTCAATTTTGCTTCTCGCATATTTATCATTTTGAGATTAGTCATGCACACGAATACTCCAACTTGAATAAACCTATGCACGCCGCCAATAAGTATTTATCCTTTGTTCTTGAATTGAAAGGTTAATCACATATTTCTAATCAAAATTCGAGGTGAAACCCAGATCATCTGGTTGCTGAGATAGGGAATTCTTCATTCCTTTCTACTGTATTCATCATCGCATGAAATAATTAAGTGGTTGCAACATCACAGGAATAGACCTTAATTTTTTAATCTTTAGGATGGATGAAAGTAAAATGCAGGAAAAAAGAAAGTGGAAATTCAAAACATTAACAGAGAAAGCGATTACTATTTGAAGTGGACTTATAGTTTATTATGCATGATCTTTATCAATCAATGTACCAGTAGAAGTGTTCAAATTTTAGATTAAAAAAAATGCTAGTTTACTGATAGCAAAAAATGAAGGAAATAGTTCATCTAGATTTCTAACTGCCCATCCTCTGTGTGTTACATATATGTATGGCCGGTTCCCAGGCTTCCACTTAGCTATCTCATTTTTCTGTCGGTCTGAATTTGTTTCCCTTAATTACTTTTCTAATATGAATTTGTCCAACGCATTAAGATTAAGTAATGTTTTCTCTTTAATTTCGTAGATATCAGAACTATGAATTTCTCAGTACTTCTCATTTTGTTTATCGAGGAATTTTTCTATATTTTCATCAAGTTTTTATTTTGTTAAAAAGCTGGAGTTTCTGTGAGATATACTGAACCTCCTGCATTGCATTCTTATTACAGATCTGATGTTCTAGGTCAATTCATGCCTTTGGTTGGTGTAGATTGGTCACAAACAGGTGTTGCACATTTATTTTCAGCTATAAAGGTTTGAGACATTCCATCTTATGTCTTTGGAGTGTGTCTGGCTTCTTGCTTTTTAATTGGTAATTGTTTATGTTACTTGGTATCTGTGTTTTAGGTGTCATTGCAGAATGTTAATTTAATTCTCCTTAGTAGGGAGCTGAATAGCATGAATCTAAGACTCTCATACGGTCATTGACTTGTTAGGATGATATTTTATCTCATGTAAAACCAAAATGATTTTTATATAATGCAGGAAAATGGCTATGAATTGCTTTTTCTAAGTGCACGTGCAATTTCTCAAGCATATCATACAAGACAGTTCCTTGTCAACCTTAAGCAGGTGAATTCAACTTGAGTTTGCAATGTGAAGTTGGAATCTTGGATGCAAAGACTATGATTGTTTTCTCAGTCAATAATGATTTCGGATTTACAGGATGGAAAGGCTTTACCAGACGGTCCTATTGTTATATCTCCTGATGGACTTTTTCCTTCTCTATTTCGTGAAGGTAACACACACATCAAGCGCTGATCTGCAAATTAGTGAGGCAATATCTTTCAACTAATGTAAAAATCTTGACAAAATAAATGCTTCCTTGAGAAATTTTGTTAACGTCAAATTTTCTGGGAGGATTCCTTTTCCCAATATCTGTTCAACTAATCAATTTTTATTCTTCAACAGTTATTAGAAGAGCTCCTCACGAATTCAAGATTTCATGCTTAGAGGTCAGTTTTCTATATTGAGGTTGATCTTGACCTATTAATATATTGTGTTCACTAATTTAATGCTACAATGTTTTATAATCATTGTCACACCAATATTTTTTATTAGAACACTGTAAACTCTTTGCAAGTTTGAATTAAAGAGCATAATAGTGATTGTGATGACTCTTGTGCTTTTGAAAAGTCCTCCCTTATTTTCTTGTGAGCAAATTCAAAGTGAGAAGAGTATAGACTTTCAGTAGTAGACTATTACAACGAACCATGCAACTGTAGTTACACAAGTCAGGTGATTCATTTTTAATAATCATGACATTACAAATTTAGTTTTAACTTCATGCTAAAAGTTACAACTACAAAGTGCATTTATTTACCTTGTTACCCTACTCCAGAAATGCTTGGGTTTGTCAAAGAGCTTTTCTACTTTGTTTCCTTACAGCATTTAGGAGTAAGTTTGTCAGGAAGCTAAATTAAATCCCGGAGAGGTCTAACCTAAATGAAGCATAATTTACAAGTCCTGAAAGATTGTTCCTCTCATATTCTTGAAGTGGCAAGGCTTGATGCTTCTCATTCTTTCAATTACAGGACATCAAAGCATTATTCCCTTCTGATTGCAACCCTTTTTATGCTGGTTTTGGGAATAGAGACACAGATGAGATGAGCTACCTCAAGGTTGGGATCCCAAGGGGAAAAATCTTCATCATTAATCCAAAGGTACCCTTTAACACCTCCATGCATGAAAGACGTAACAGGAAGTTTGTAATTTACTATGGTATTGAAATGTCCTAGTGGCTTTTATTTGCAGGGTGAGGTGGCAGTACAGCGCCGTGTTGACAAAAAATCATATACTTCCCTTCATACTCTTGTGCATGACATGTTTCCACCTGCAACATCATCTGAGCAGGTTTTGTTTTATGCTTGTATTAATAATGGAACTACGCTGCATGCCATGCCTGGAAATGAATATTTGATTTTGTATCAGTGAGGCTTATTTCTCCTTTTTTGTTTTCCTGGAAAGTTTTTACTTGAGTAAAGTTCCAATGGGTTGGGGTACATTTTGCCATATTTCTCTTCAACTCGGTAATCGATATTCTCTTATCTGTTTTTTCCCCGGCATCTGTTTAGTTGGGTGACATTTTGCGTATGTCATTTAAACAATAAAATTTTACAATTCCAAACCTTGTCTGCATAAGTTTTTCCTCAATTTCCTGATACAGTTAAGTCTTCCAGGGTCTCTGATCTTTTGGTTTTCCTTTATCCCAATTGCAGCAGGAGGCTTTTAATTCGTGGAACTTCTGGAAATTGCCACCTCCTCTCATTGATTTTTGAACTCGTCCACTCTCCAGTGACACTTCTGCTTAACCCTCTGAATGTGGGGACAAAGGTGTCTCGTTGTGCATACCCTGGAACAATACAGGTAATGGTTCAGGAGCTTTGGAGAATTTGGACCTTCTTAAACTTAAAAGAGTATTGTTACAGAATTGGGTTGAAAAGTGTACATGGAACTGAATAGTGTAAGTTGTAATTTAATCAAGATAGAAAAGCTCTCTGGATGGCTTCCAGAGCTTGAGTTGGGATTGAATTGCCTGTGTTGTGGATCTCAAACAGTTTGATTGAAAAGGAGACTCTAGCTTAGTGAACTTTTCCAAGTCTAGGAGATACTGTCTCTTTTCTTTCATCTAGGCAACAAGTACCGTTTCTTTATGGTGTAATTCTACTGCCATATTGCAGGTTGCTTATTCTCGAGGACGATAGGTGCTTCAGTCTTGGAGTGACTGAAATTTTTTGGTGGTCTAAGAGACGTTTACATTGAATCCCATTATACACGCCCACACCCTGCTCTCAGAAGAGATCTAATGTATGTTAAGCATTGCTGCAGATAGCAGGCTTTTGTGAATAACAATTTTTGGATGCAACAATTTATACATGTACTGGGAGCGATGTTGTTGAGCCTGAAAGAAATGTGGCTATATATAGTAAATAACTTGCTAACTCTAGAAATTTTAACTAAGGTAAAATTCTAATTAGTAACTATACATTTATCTTTAATCGTAATTTTCTTTAAACAATCAAGGATTAGTAGTGAGGACTTTAATCAAATCAACTCACTAGTAGCTGCCATCATTGCATGTTATTCTGTCTCTGCTAAACATCGAGAGATACTGTGCTTTACTTCATTTTTGTTAGACCCTATAGGGGAGAGAATGACTTAGACAATGTAAGGGACAATGGGAGAAGAAATAAACCAGTGGTATAGAAGGTGCATTCTAGAAGAAAGAACCGTGGGCAGGTGGGCAGTTAGTTATGCTGAGGTGGCAAGTAATGTACTGGGGAGGGGAATATTATGTAAGGGGGGAGAGAGAACAGAG
>JAOSBM010000006.1:3212244-3223576 GCA_027568955.1 Erythroxylum tenue
GAATGTCCCGGAATAAAAATTTTTGTTTTTCCGCACCGCGTGTAAGTGTTACACGCACCGGGATTTTCCTACAAGAAGATGGCATAACCTTCATGAGAGAAAGGGGCGAGAGGATTGGTAGAGATCCGGTGCTTCTTCAATTATCACTCAAAAGTTTTCTCTTGAGACTCGATCCGCTCACCAAACGATCCGCTCACCATATACTCATTCCCACACACCTCCACCAATGCCACCCTCCCCACGTTGCTCTCATAGAACACCTTCTCCAACTTATCCACATAAGATAAACAACAACAAAATTAGTACAACAACATCTCTATAATTCCTGCAATTAGACAATCCATTGTATCCTGATCTTTTTATCAAGCCATCTGAGGCTTTCAGGAGTGTTTGGATCTGGTAAATGTTACCAAACACAAAAGGCAGTTTTTGGCTACCAAAATAAACATACCCCAACTTTGAACTTTTATTACCCATCACATTTGCTACAAATCTACTGAAAAGATAATATAGACGAGAAAACCATCGTGTAATCAAAAACAACATTGCGAAGCCATAAACCAAGTACAAACATGTATTTCAAAATCTAAAACTTTCAGATCTGTTGATCCTTCATATATAGCAAAGAGCTCGAAACTCACATAAGCCTTAATAAGCCAAAAACTCAATAACCCAACACTAAAAGGCCACACAAACACTAGATTTGAGAGCAACTGAGCGGAATTGCTAAACAAAAATAGGTATGAGAGCAAAAAAGCACATAACAGAAACCAACAAATCACAGAAGAAAAGGTCCCTAAAAACATCAAACTGCAAAAAGAAAACAAACCCATAGCAACTAAATAGTGGCATTTCCCAGATCTCAAAACAGCAAAACGAGAAAGAGGTTTCCCCGAAAAATCGATGATGCAATTATTGAAACTTGAAAGCCCTACCAGCATTGAATCAAAAAACATCTATACACTAATGTTCAAACTCAGTAAACCCACATACTGAAAATTTCTAAAATCTAAGTAAAAAAAGATTCAAACTTTCTGATCCACAACCACAAAAGACCAAAACCAAATTTGAATCAATCCCATTTAACCATAAAACATAAAACATAAGCAATCAAATACTTACTCCAGGGAACACCTAGAGATCCACTCAAGTCCATCAAGCCCAAAGAACCCAACACGAGACTTCAGATCAAACAATGAGCTACAAACGAAGTTCTGAGAGTGGAATAGTATGCATATATATATATATATATATACACACACACACATAAAATCTATGTGAAATAAAAAATTCCTTTCTTTCATCTAACAAAATTCAAAATATGATAAAAAAAACACTGATATGTATATTGAAATCCATTGGCCCAAGTCAAGTTTCTTCTAAGCTCAAATCTTGAAGAAAAATCTGCTAACTTGACAGATCAAGAATGCATTTTTTGGTGCAGGTCTACGAGATGAGTATAAAGTGGAGAAGAGAAAGGAGATCGAAACTTACATGTCGATCGACCTTAAGAAGGATCAGATATACATCTAAAATGTTCAAATGTAAAGGAGAAGAAAGACTTAAACAAGCTGAACCAAGCATAAAATCATCAGTATGAGAAAAAGAGATGGAAATTTTTGGATAAAATGAAACGGAGCAGGGTTGGCACACTCTAGACAGAAAAGAGGATTCAAGTACAAACATGTATTTCAAAATCTAAAACTTCCAAATTCGTTGATCCTTCATACAGAGCAAAGAGCTCGAAACTCACATAAGACACAACAAGCCAAAAACTCAATAACCCAACACTAAAAGGCCACACAAACCCCAAATCTGAGAGCAACTGAGCGGAATTACTAAACAGATTCAGGTCTGAGAGCAAAAAGCACAGAAGGAGGAAGAGCTGGAAAAAGTTAGATCTACGCTACAAAAAAGCACAAAACATTGTTTAATGCGAAAAAAATCACCTCAAGTATCTAAAATCTTTTCCCTCTATGGGACCTCCATAATCCTATACGATCAAATTTGAGGCCATGGTCGGTGAGAATCTAGTCCCCTCAGATGATACAAACCAAGCTTTTGATATGTAAACATTAAACTAAGTTATCAGATATAAAAAGAGATCACAACCCAAGTTCACAAATTACACAATTAAAAAAGATGTTTCCTTGAATTGGGTGGTTGTGCCAAAAGGCAGCTTGCCATGTATCCATACTTACATCAATTTGAACAATCAATTTATCCATAATATTATAATTATATAATGCTGGTAAGTCTTTACAAAGAGAATTTAATGATTTAACATCTTTAGTATCTTCTTCAGTCCAAGACCATTGATGTTTCGTACTACACTTAAGTTGTAATTGTTTTCGTACTTTTGCTAAATCTCTTAAGAATCCTTGGTCTGATATATAATTTAATAATCCTAAAAATTGTTGAATTTATTTTACATTTTTTAATGTATAAGGAAATTGAAATAATTTTTCAAGAATATTGGGTTGTAATTTAAGAAATCAGTTGTAAAATTCAATTCCTAAATATTCAATGTTTATTTAAGCTAATTTGATTTTCTTTTTACTTAAAATTAATCCTTGTTGCTGACATTTGATTAAAACTTGATTGATTTTTTGTAAATGGTCATCTTTAGATTTGTTTGAAAAGATAATTATATCATCTATATATGCTAATGAAAATTCTTCTAGTCCTTCTAAAGTTTTATCCATAAATCTTTGATAAATTCCAGTGGCTTGTTTTAATCCAAATGGTAATACGTTCCATTGATAGTGTTTTTGTGGTGGACACGTAAAGGCAGTTAGTGGCTTTGTATTTTCATCTTAATTGCCAGTATCCTGATTTTGCATCTAATGTAGTAAACCAATTATGTCCTTTTAATTTATTAAGGATATAATCTTTTCTAGGTAATTTATAAGCATCTCCTATTGTTACTTTGTTTAATTCTTTATAGTTAATTACCATTCTTCTTTTTCCTTTTTTTTGTTCACAGTGATTATTAACATAAAAGGTTGGTGTTGAGTGTTTACTTGTAATGGGTGAGATTAATTGTTTTTCTAATAATTCAGAACATTCAGTAATAAATTCTTTTACATCTTGTTGTGTGTAAGGTTTTATAATAAGTTGTATAATATATTGGGATTTTTAGAATAATGGATTTTTGATTTAGTGAATTGATTATTGGAGTCTTTAGAGTTATATAATGTAGATATCGACAAAAAGGATTATATAATTTAAGAAAGTTATTTCCTAGAATTAGTGGTAATCCCGACTCTTGTTTATATATGGATGTTATCATAAATGTATAATTTTCTATAATGATGTTATTATAATAACTTACATACCAAATAGACTTAATACTACCATCTGCTATTTTTATTTGTAATGGCTTATTTAATTTTTTCCAATTGTTTAATAATGTTTTAGTAGCTATACAAATAGTAGCTCCTGTATCTATATATGCATTTACTTTTTTATTTTGAACTATCACTTGAATAAATGTTGTATTCAGATTCAGTTGTTGATTTTGAATTTTGGTATTCATAACAATATAAAAAGTTAATAGTTGAATCTGTTTCATATTCTGATTCGATAGGTTCTAAGTTACATTGTAATGCTGAATTTAAGATGTTAATTTTTTCTTTATATTTATATTTATTTCTTTTTGGACATTCATTGGCATAGTGCCATTCCTCTTTACATAATCAACATTTACAAGTTTTCTTTCTTTGAGGGCAATAGTTTTTATTCTTTCCTTGTGGGCAATAATCTTTCTTAGGTTTTGTTTGTTTATAAGCTTTTCTTCTAGAAAATTTTTTATATGGTTTAAATGGATATTTAGGAAAATTTCTTTTAGGATACTTTCTCAGCTTATATTTATTATATTTTGGTTTTCTTTTTCTTTTGTAGTGAGAAAATTCACATCCATATTGTCTAGGGGTTTTTGAATATTTTGAACAGCATAATTGAATATCTCTATGTCTTAAATTTTTTAATGTAATTTAGCTTCTAAACATTTTTGTAATAATATTTCTTTGGTAATTGAAACAACTCCTCCTAAATTATAAGCTACTAAATTATTACTTTGTTTAAGTAGAAACAATTCTTCTATATGGTAATTTTTGGATAAAGATTTGGATATACATATCTTGTTCTGTACGTATTAATTTATAATAATATTTTTTAAACTCACAAATGTATTGTTCCAAATAACATATGTCATATATGCGCATATTAATTAAGCGTCATAAAGTGCTTTTTCTTTCTTCGTTTTCAATTTCTTGTTTATAAGAAACTATATCTTTACCAATAAATTCTTTATAAATTTCATTCGTAACTAAATGGAATGCTTTAATTGGTTCTAGAGCATTAAGAAATTCAGTGATATTTTTTATTCGTATTTCATTATCTAATAAAAAATTTAATACAATATTAGTAGTTTTATAGGTAATAAAATTCCATAACATACTTATATTTGTTAGCCCTTCAAAAGGTTTTTCTAACTGAATTACTAGTGCTAATTTATTGACCATTTGATTAATAATTTTTTCTGGTGATAGTGCATAATCTAAATTAAGGATTCCATCGGGTCTTAAGGTTATATGTTTATGTGTATATTTGGTAGGAAATTTTCGGATTTTATTTTCCTTTTGATAGTGTCTGAAGCGATTTAATTTGTCTATTTGAATTGGTTTATAATTCCAATTATAGTTTTGGTGTATATTTCTTTCATACTTCTCTCCACTTTGACTTGTTTCTGGTTGGTTTGATCATCAATTTTGTGTTGATCAACATAAATTTCTTGATCTAATTCATATCCATAAATAACTTCATCTTGATCAGTTATTGGTTTTATAAATTCATGTTTTAGAGAGTAATTTTCTAAAGTTAATTTATTAACAAGTCGAGTAATTTCTTGTAACTGAGTTTTTATATCTTTTTCGATATCTATATTGTCCATGGTTTAACTAAAGTAATTTGATTTCTACTTTCTATATCAGGCTCTAATACCACTTTTGGATGTACTTTTAGATTTACTTCTTTTAAGAATTTATCGAGTTTTTTTATTTATATTGTCTAATAATTGAATTGTTTCTTCATATTTTTATTCTTGTAATTTATGATTTTGAATTGCAGGTACAATGTTAGTGATTATTTCTTTTAATTGATGTTCTATATTTATTTTTTATCAATTAATTATGATAATTGTTTACTAATACTCATAAAGTATTTTTAATATGTTCTGTTAATTTGTTTAATTGGTTTTTGATAATTGTTAGCTCTTTATTTAGATATTGTTTAGAATTAATTTCTTCTCTTTCAATGGGAATTTTTGGTTCTATAATTCTAATAGGTTTATCTAATATTATTCCAGGTTCAGTAAATCTAATAAGTCTTTCTAATCTTAAAGATTGTGAATGCAAAAGAGTTTTATTATTTAAAGATCTATTTTGAGATAAAGATAGTATAGGGACAGATGTTTCTAATAATTTTATTGGATATTTTATTTCGGGTATTTCTCGTAAAGTAGTTATGAGATTAGTACCTACTTTTGCTACGCCATTAAATAGTTGATCGATATAAATTTTATCTATATTTTTGAATTCAATACTATGATATGAGTTAGTTAGAGCATAACTAATTTGATAAGTTATTGAAAAAGGATATTGTCCAATATTCATTAATTGTTCTCTATAAAATTTATAGGCAATTGTAATAGTTTCATCCAGGCTACGTGATTTTAAAGGAATTACTAATTTTAATCAAGTATTAAATTTAATTTTTCCATATGCTAGATTAGCGTTCATAATTCTTATTACTTGATCATTTTAATTAGTCATTCATTTATCGATTATAGCCATTCTTATAGGGGAATCAATTCCTTCTTGAAAAGTGGATTTTAATAATATTTGAATTATAGATAAATGGATATAACCTATTTTTTGTCTTCTTTCTTCAGGAATTTTTTGTAATTGTTTATAAATATATTCTTGATCTATTAAGTTAATTCAGATATGTCCATTACATTGATCTATTCTTATAGGTGTTTTATGAACTAATTTTCCATAATAAATGATATTTTTTCTATTAATGAAATTTTTGATGAGAGAATTATTTATATCTTGTCTGGCTTTAAGATTTAATTGAGTTTTTGCAATTTGTTTTTGCTTTTCATTTGATAATATGAAATGTTCCTTTTGATTCTGTTAATTCTAAAGTATCTACGTCTAATATATTATCTGTTGTAGGTTTAAATTCAGATATATTAATTATTTAAGATATATTAATGATTATTATGAAAAACTTGTTTAAGTTCAGATAATTGATTTTTTATATTTTGTAATTCATGGTTATACTCGTTGTAAAAATTTTGAGCTGTTTCAAGACGTTCCTTAATAGGTTTTAATCCATTATTAGTTATAAAAAACTGTAAATAATTATATCTTCTTTTTCTATTTTATATTGGGTTACTAAGCTATCAAAATACATAATTTCATTGTTTAACCGATTACAGATGGTAAAAGTATTCATCTTTATTAGGTAATTACTCATATATATGAGTCTGATAATGTTCTTTAAAATGTTTATATAGTTGTTTTATTTCTTCTTTTTCTTAGTGATATAGTTTGGTATTATTAGTAATCATATTTTGACATGGTTGAAGAGCAGTGGTAGATGCATTAATAGATTGAAAAAAATGTATACATTGAAGTAAAAGCTTGAATACATTGTTGGCTAACTTTAAATTTGTTTTCTGTGTGTATGATAACTAGGTGAATGGATCTACAGGTTTGACAAATAGGTATACTTAAGTAAACAACGAAGACGAATAAGGTAGAAATTATAAATTAAACATTTTGTAAGAAAATTATGAAGCGAATTTGGATCTAGATAAAAGACACAAGTAGATAAAAAATATGATAATGGGAGTAATAGAATGAATAATAATTAAATAAACATAGATAATGATTGATGATAATATAAAAACTAAAGAGAACATACCTTGATTTCTCGTTTCCTTTTAATCGCCAATATCTATTGGCTGGAGTAGGAGTTTGAGAGAGAAGATATGTAGAATTAAGTATTTTTTTATTTTTCATACCTCAATGAGGTTCGTTGTTGAGCCCCGTTTTCGAAGCCCAACAATCGCTCTAAATAAAAGCATGGAGGACTCATTTCTTATAACTTACTGAGCATAATTGGGGAACTTCCATTTGGAATTTCAGTTCGTCTTCTTCAGAGCATTTGTCCCCCTTTCCTAAAGTTTCTAATGACACAAAAAATGCTAAATTTGGTTCAGAAATAAAGAAGTTATGGCCAAAACACTTTTGGGCTAATACTAAACAAAGACTGAACACTACACTTAACTTCATTCCAGAAATTGAAAGTCTTGGGGCCTAAATTGAAATCTGATTCCTTCAGATAAGTTGTAGCTCCATGCCTCTAGTTTGTTTAGAAATAAGAATAAACTCATTTGGATCTCTACAAATCGAGATATCACCAAAATACTGAAGCATATTCAGAAAAATATTCAACTCATACTCTTTTAATCGATCCTCTCACTTTCAAATTAATATCAAAAGATATAAATTTTTATATAGAGGTAGCAGAATGTCTTAGGAATCCAACGCTTCAAAAATCAGGTTAATCGGAGGTCGAACGAAAAAGTTATGGTTAAAAGAGTGGAGAGAGGTGGGTCGCGAGCGCGACGCGTCTCGAGGGAGGCGCCTCCCTCCTGAGTTTTTTCTTTTTCCGACATCTTAACTTTCAAATTTCATATCTTTTGACCCAGAGCTCCAAAATTTGCAAATTTGGTATCAATGGAAAGCTAAAAGAAGGCTCTACAACTTCTATGAAGAACTTAAAAACAATTTCAGTCTTGATAAGGGTCAAAAGTCCACATTAAAGTGGCTGTCTGACAATTTCATCCTAAACAGCATCATAACTTCTAAAAATCATATCTTTCTACTCCATTGTCCAAAAATATCATACTTTATATCAACGGAAAGATAAAAAGATAATATATAACTTTCATGAAGAACTTAAAAGCAATTTCTGCCTCTATAAGGGTCAAAATTTCAATCAAAGTGGTTGTCCCGAAAGTTCACCCTAAACAATATCTAAACTTCAAATGATCATAACTTTCCCGCCCCGATATCGAAAAATGTCATACTTTATAGTGTTAGAAAGCTGGAAAGATAAGCTATAACTTTTATTAAGACATCTTTGGCTAATTCTATCTAAATCAATATAGTTTTTTCGTTGAATTTTCTGAACACCATTCCTACACCTAGGAAGGCTTGCTAAAAACAATTTTCCTTCATATTCACCCACCACCAAGTACCTTTCGGTACTCTTGAGTTTCATCCCAACCAATTCATCCCATACACCCCTTTCAATCTCCAACATGCTATTCCAAAACAAATAACCAATTGCAATCTCAACAAGGAAGAATAGGCACATACACATTCCTCTTCCATAAAAGTCATACACAACCTATAAAGTAACACAACCATACACAAAAGGAAAATCCTTGAATTCTCATTCTCATTTCTAACCAAAATGAATGTTCATACATAGCTTTAATTACATATCAACATGTCCATTATTAACTTAGCACAAGATACAAAATATATGAGATGCTCAATGTTTGGCATGCTTAACAAGCTATACAAAGTGGTTGAACTAGATTAGTACAAAAGCAACTATCTCAAAGTTGTCCAATTGCCTTGCAAGGATCGCTAATCTTCAAATTCTGCACCTGAGGAGGGAAAGTGATGGGTTGAGCTACACAGCTCAATGGCTAATATATTTATAGCCATTGGCAATGAGTCACACAATCAAACATATTTATATAAACATTCATTTAGGCATACACTTTGTAATGAAAGTTCAACATTTACAATTTCAATTCACATTTCATAATTCAAAATATCATCCAAGCATAACACACAATTTGTATCATAACTAAACATGTCAAAATGCAAATGCACGACTAACTGGCTCGAAGGTTCTGTGAAACAAAACGGCAAAATCGAAGTTTACACCGTGAACAAAACGAGTCCACTTTTCGGATCTCGTGGGCCGCAAGCGGGTAGCCGGGAGAAGGCTTTATGTCAACGTGCACATGACTACGAAACGGTTCCTCTCTCGCCCAAATACAATCAATTTTCATTCTCAAATCAATCATTCATAATCTCATTTTCTCATGCTTTTTCTTATACAAAATGCCATGACTCAATTCAATGTCATAATATGTACATACACACAATTTAATCATACCAAAATGTCATACTTCTTTCAATGCATAACATAACATAAAACACATCATAATGCATTTTCCACATCATAACAATTCACAATTTGGAAGTTCAAGCATACACACAAAAGGCATTTTTTCCCATTACACAACAATTATAAATAAATTACCTACCTTATAACTCTTGAAAATCCAAACTCAATTTGTGCCCTTCCTCTTGCTCTTGGGTAGGTTGTTCTTCATTTTCCTAAAACAACCCAATTTTCCATTCAATTCCAATTCTATAAAAATCTCTAAAACTTCAAAATCACAAGAAATGATATCAACGCAAATCAAGCTCAATCTTGACCTACCCATAGTCCATCTAGGTTAGAAAATCTAAAACCTAGCTTAGAAACCCTAAAATCAAATGGGTTGCCTTAAACCATCTTCTTTCTCCCTTCCTTCCCAACACAAAAACTCATCTTTCTATTTCCTTTTTCACGCCAAACAAGAACAAAATAGCATAGATCTTACCTTGTCAAGCTTGATTTCTCCTTCTTTCTTCTTCCTTCCAAGCTTCTCTTACCCCCTTTCACGAACTCTCTCTCTTCTTCCACGTTTTCTCCTTCTTTCTTCTCTCTTTACGTTTTTTTCTCTCCTCTTTTATTTTTCACGACAGCCTCTCTCTTCTTCTTCTTATTTCAAGACCATTTATTTAGTCTTTCTTCCAATTTTTCCCCTCATTAAGCTTGTCCTTCCTATTTTACCCTCCTTTGGTCTTTTAAACTCACATCTTTTACTTCTAACTTCTTAACTAATTATCATGGAACAATTGAGGAAATTTGCTAACATCTCCTTCTTGAAAAATGTTCCTCATTGTCTAAATTTTCTAATGACACCAAAATCATTCAATTTGGTTTGGAAATCTGAAAGTTATAACCCAAACATTTCTGAACTATTCTTATACTGAAACAATATTTTGTGCTCAACTTTTATCCAAAAATTAAAATTCTTAGAGACTGAATTAGAACTCGATTTCTTCAAACAATTTGTAGTTCTATTTCTCTAATTTAATCCAAATCAAGAATCATCTCATTTCGATTACTAGAGAAAAAGTTATGGCTGAAACATCGAAGCATATTCAGTGAACATGTTCCAACTATATTTTTCAACTTTTAACTTCCAACATTTCACATATAATAGTTCTAACTTTCAAGAAAAGTTTAGGGTCCAACATTCGTTCGTTACATTATATAGACAGAACACACAAAAAAGATAACATAGTTGGCCGACATAAGAATAGGTGGCCGACAAAAGAAAAAGATAAAAGCTGACAAAAGAAAAAGTAGGTGAGCCTACAAATGGCCTAAATAATTAAAGAGAGGTGGCCAGCATGGGCCTACATTGCGTTGTTTATTCTTCAATAATTACATCTTCTGAAGAGTTGTCATCGGTGGTTTTATTGGGTTGTGATGTAGAGGGGCACTGTTGACAGTGATGTTGAGAATAGTGCTTCAATTGTTGACAAACAACGTGTTGCCATTTGTTCAGATAAGCCAAAGAGTAAAGTAGAAAAAGTTGCTTAAGACTGCTTTAATAATTGAAGTGCTTCTGGTGAAATGGCTGATTTGTATGCTAAAGTCATAATGATGTTTGGTCCTCGATAGTTGATTTTGATTAAGGACTTTGGGTTTATCTTTAAATATTGCTGATAGACACCTTCAATACAATTGAGGTTAAATTGGTTGATTATATCCCAGTTAAATTCATATTTTGGTGGTGTGTCTATAGGTGGATACATGTCATTGCTAATTCCAATTTGGATATAAGCAATTCATGATAATTGCACTTCTGTTTCCTTTAAATTTTCAGCTTGTTTAAATATTGGATAAGTACCGAATACTTTGATAAATACTCGAATAATTAAGTCAACTTGAAAAAGAGCACGGTAAGAGATTCGAGCTCCTGTTTTGTTTTGTTTATAATTTAGTTCTACTTCATTATAATGTAATACTTAGGAGCCGTTTGGTTCTACTTCTGTTTTTCTGTTGTAGTTTTCAGTTTTCGTTTTCAGTTTTTTGTTTCTGTTTTTCTTTC